>JBBMJZ010007415.1:0-11624 GCA_037833815.1 Zingiber zerumbet | reverse complement strand
ACCGCTTGTATGATTTCTGCAGGAACCTTGATACATCTCCTGTAAAATGGATTGTGTAAATACCCCGTGGTAGTTTTGATGTAATCAACTAAGTCAAGTTAAATCCTGTTGTCTTTTGATACCTTGTGTTTAAGTGTGCGGAAACTTAGGAGCACAATAAGTCGAGCGAAAGACACAGCTAGTGAGAAGGACGACACGAGAGAGAGCCGATGGGCTCGGTGCATCCGAGGGACAAGGTGCTGTGGAAAAGTATGCTGGCGGATGAGAAGGAAGTGCGTGGCGGTTCCGAAGGACAAGAAGCCAAAGCGGAAGGTTGCTTGAGAAGACTGGAAAATGGATTTAGGTGAGCCTTATTCCGGATAACCAAAATCACCCAAGCGAGTGGAACTAGTGGAAGATCCGGACAAAAAGTCAATCGAGAGTTGTCTTTGGTCTAGCGCCAAGGCGCCTTGGGTGCGAGTCTTGGTCGCGGGCTGGATTAGCTCAGTCCGAGTGCTCAGACTTGGTCTAGGCGCCCGGACCAGAAAGTTTATCGTTTTGTCAGTTATCACAATCCGTTGCGTCGTGGATAAAATTTTATCCACCTCCAAGTGCTTGGAACCCTTCCAGGTGCCCCGATTAGGGTTATAAATGCATCCCTGATCCAATAGCTAAATACAACACTTGTAAATGATTCTTCTCTTATTTAGCACTATAACTGAGTGCTTCAACTGTTGTAAGAGACTTCTCCACCTGAAGGAGATTGAATAGTGAGAATTCAACATCTTGGATTAGCAATTTCCTGATTGCAAACCAAGTAATCCTCGGTGTCTCTTTCTCTTTTTAATTAGTTTGTTAATTCCTTTTATGCAAGTGTTAGTTTTAATCAAGCTGTAAAGATTAAAAAAAAAAGTGTTCATTTTTTGTGTGGGACAATTCACCCCCTTTTGCTGGCCTCCAAGGGGCCTACATCTTATATGTCCTCCGATCCTATACACTTGAGTAAATGACATGAAAAAGCCTGCTTATAAAGCTGATTAACAATTAAAGTAACTAACATGCTCTCTTCTTAATTATACGCACCTGCTCGCTTTCAACTAGTAAACAACCCTGTTGTAGAAATAATATAAATGGGTGTTCTCCAATCACTCTGTAACTCTATGTCGGTTTGTCTTTTAATACAGACTACTAACAGTGTATGTTCTACCGGTCTGTCTATATTCCAGGGAATGATGGCGAAAGCTAGCTTGGCCAGGTCTTTCTTAGGCTGATGTAATTTGCACTGAATATATCTCAGCCGGTCCTTAAGCCCACATCTTTATTAGGCCGATGTAATCTGCGCTGAATATGTCTTGGTTAGTCCTCAAGCTAACCTCTTTTATTGATCCATTCAGTTGCATTTTGTATATTTCACTGCCCCGAGTCAGATTAAATTGCTCAATCACGTTTTGCGCAACATTAATATACTCATTGGAGAATGATAGTGTATTAGGATCCTGGGAAATCCCTTTTATAATAGCATATGTTGCGTTGAAAGTCTATTCGAGTGATTAGCAATAACATAAGTATAAGTATCGTATGCCCGATCAATCTTTTGCCTTATCGGGCGTATGTGCACTTTAATCGAACGTACCTGGAAAGATTTATGCAGCTAAGGGCATTAAGCCCGGACAACTGGTCGCATATATAAGGGTTGACAAGGCTGAGTACCTTTAACCCAGCCAGTCTTTATCTGGCCAATCACACATATGGGAATTTATGAGGCTGAGTACCTTTAACCCTGTCGGTTTTTATCTAGCCAGTCATACATATGGGAATTGAAGAGGCTAAGTGCCTTTAACCCAGCCGATTTTTATCTAGCCGATCACATATATGGGAATTGATGAGGCTAAGTGCATTTAACCTGGTCGAATATTCCTATGATCAGAGCATACATGCTCACTCGACTTTAAGACCGGACGAATGCACATGCATACTGTTATTTATGATTGATATATTGTAGAATGAGTCAGTCATTCCAGCCGCAATGTAAGACTGGCCAACCTTAAAATTGACCTCCCTAAGATCTGGCCGCCCTATATTATACTCCCTGATTCACTCGGCTTAATGACTAATCACCTTTCATTGGCCAGATTAAAACCTGGTCTAGTTAACTAAAGGATTTTAACATTGGGGAATTGATCCAGATCAGACGAAAGGATATTACTATTTTTGAATAAGACTGCTACATCATTTTAATTTTGATCGTCTTCTTATCTTAGCTCCTACTACCATATCGCTTTTCGGATCTACGCATCATAATCCGTATTAGACTCCATTTACAATACCTCACTACATGCATCCAATCGTTAAATGGGTATTCATGGTCATTCAACGATAGTCTTATGCGACTCAATATCTTCACCAATAATAAAGTCTTTCATTTTAGAGACAACAAGAATCTAAAGGAGAGAAGGAAAAAAAAACATCACCGCCTTCAAAGAATAATTCCTTCCTTCACTCTTACTCAAAGAATTTGCATCTACATTAAAGTTTATCTATCTATCTATCTACGTAGTTTCAACTTTGTGCTGATTGAACATCTAAACTTACTGAATTTCTGGTGATACAATGTCGTAGAGAATAAGAGGCATCAACCGTTTAAAAGGCAGTGGGAAACCAAGATGAAGATAGCTTTGAATGTGAAGAAAACAAAGGTGATTTTTTTTCTTCTTCTTGAATGTGTTCGCAACATCGGTCATCCACATTTTTAGCTTCACCGTGTCGTTCGATGATGTGGTATGCGTATGATGGATACCCAGTTTCTGCAACGCACGAATTTGTGAACTCCATTCAACAATCTAAAGAACATATCCTTAATTCCAAGTCTCCTCTTCTCGAAAGGAACAAAACCATCTTTCCACCCACATGGTATTGAATCATCCTCTAAAAGGATGTCGGCCTCTGCAAGGTAAACCGCCATAGGCTGATGTATACTGGGAGTACATATGCGCGATACTCTTTCCATTGTTTCTTTCTTGCTACTACATATCTGGTTGATGCTCAATCTTTGCTCTACTTTCTTGCAATGAATCATCCAATCTTGCAAGCTGTCTGAACTTTCTTTCTTCTGTGAAGCATTAGAATTCTGTCTCACCTCCCTACCTACATCTCTAATCTTCGACGTGATCTTAGCAATTTCCTTCTCTATCTCATCGACTACCACAAGATATTCAAATATCTTTGCATAATCATTAACTGGCCAATGGTCGAGCCAAAGGAAAGGGTTTTTCCCCAGGATCCAAATAACTTCAGTACCATCAACCAACTCTTTCCTGCATTGCGTCAACTGATCAAGATCCCTTTCCTTTGCCCACTTCCTACCACTACCATTAAAGACCTCAAACGGCTCCCAACCGGACAAATCCATCACAAAGAACATTGAACTTTTCGAAATTGAATAGCTTATCAAATGGCATAGGTTCTAGCAAATCAAAGTCTTTGTAGAATAGAGATGAGCTAAGGCTAGGCAACAGAAGAGTTATGCTCAAGAATGTAGTAGTCAAGCATGCCCTGGCCAATGCGGTTTTCTAATTGTTCAAACCCCAAATAATCAGAGGAACCTCCAGGAATTTGTCTCTCCTGATGGAATTCTGCAAGTTAAAAGTAGCAGTGATGGCTATCCAATTTGAGATCCTCAATGTAAGCAAACTGGATCCAGGGAACGAAGAAATGACAGTTCCGACCACAAGAATAGATAATACCAAGATGAATGAAAACCAAATATTTCATGCTACAGCTGCTTCGCTTAAGCTACTCAATGTTTCCAAATTCACTGTCGGCCTTGTTCATCCTGTTCATAGTATGGATTTTGTTGTATCACTATGACTGTCAAAATTTATCATCAGAAGCTTTGCCCTCTATTAGCATTGTAGCAGAAACAAATCACAGCGAAGACTAAGGTTGCAGAATAATCAACTGCTCATGATCAAACATCTGACTATTCATTTCATTCAGGATTCTCTCATAACCATATAGCTGCCAAATGCATAATATTGATACACTAGGCAACCAGCAAAGTAGCTAAGATGTACTAAGTATCAACCATCTGATGTAGGTGAGCTTCTGAAGGATTTTTTTTTTAAAAAAAAAACAGTAGTTCTGTAAGTTGAATATACAAAATGATGTTAACTAAAAAGCATCTTTTACATTCTTATCTCATAATCAATTAAAAGTACTACTAGCACCGAAGTGAAAAAGGAAATGTTAAATAATGTTTTTTTATAAGAATAAAAATCTCACTCCTGTGTGATTATCATCTAAGCCCGAATACTTTGCATTTAGTACCCAACCGATACTCAAGCTGCTTTGTTTAACCTCTTCAACCTCAAGTTCCAGTCAGTTGTTTAGCTTAATTTTAAAAGAACACTCAAGTTCCCTGTATGAAATGAATTACCTATGATTCTCCAAAAGGGAAAGACCTCATTTACAATACTATTTAGAATCTGAATGAGTAAAAAATAGATAGAATTCATAAAACACCATCACTGCCATCTCACAGTATACTCTATTCTAAAATCAAACAGCGCTATTTCTAAGTTCTAAACAAACCATAAAATTTCACAAGGTACCATAAAACCTGATCTAAAACCCATTACTATAAGTTTCAGAAAGGGTTGTCATCCCACTCGGAGGTCCTATGTTCCAAAACTTGATGATGGAAGATTTAACCCATTTTAGCAGAAGAGACAATATAAGTGACCTTGTGAATTACTCAACATAGTTCCTCTCCTCGTATACAAAAAAACTAATCAAAACAACAATGCTATTACCATGGTGCTCAATATAATTCATCTGTCAAGGAGGCATTTACAATTAACTATCTAAATCAAGCTCCTTTGATTAGATCATTTCCAGTCAATTAGAACCAAGCCAGCGCCTAATAGATCACAAAGAAGAAGTTTCTGACTAAGGATGAAGAACAAGATATCACAGCATAATTGCAGAAAGGCGTTTCATCCATAATGCTGATGCTTCCACCTAAAAGAGAAAATTTCCTCACTTTGTTTTGCTTTCCTCCTTCTGACTGTAAACTTGAAAGAATGGGGAAAAAACAAGAGGGGGCAAATTTTTCACAAAGATAGAAAAAGGAGAAAAGGATCCTTTCATGCCAAAGAAAAAAACACTTCTTGAATCAATCACTACAACAAAAAGAAAAAAAAATTCTCAAAGATGGAAAGAGATAAAAGAAGGGGAAAAAAAAAGATTCTTTCATGTCAGCAAAGCAACTTTTGGATCAATCACTAGAACGAGCAAATATTCTTCATTACCCATCTAAAACCCCAACGAAAGAGAAAGATTTCTTCGTCAATTGAATGAACTTTTGGATCAACCAAACACACCCAGAGATCCAGAGAAATAATTCACAAAAGCTTCTTACCGTGACAAGAATCCCCACAGAACGTCATGCACTAGGAGATGAATGAACCAATCGAACATAAATTTGAGGAATTGCTTGAAGAACATACCCTGTCAGAAACATTGCTTCTTAATGCGGAAAGGTAGACCAACTCATCGCGCAGAGAGGAGGCGGCGGCGGCGCGAGGCAGGAACCCAGCAGCTTCCAGGACAAATGAATTGGATGCAGCGTCAATCAAGTTGGATGTTCGCCCACAAAGGTCGATGAGAAGATGGGAGATGCTTCTCTCCTTCAATGACCACCGGATCATAAATCTGGAATGACAATCTTAATCTCCATCTCGGTCAGGATCTCGATATAAATAATAGAAATTAAAATAAGTAAAAGAACAAACGATAGAAATTAATAAATAAATGAAATAATGTAATAACGGAATTGGATTTTCAAGAGACCAATTATGGGAAGAAGCGCTGATTCCGCTGGGACAAAAAGGTGGAGGCTTTCTCATATTCTCTTGGCGATCGGATCGATCTGCCAGCTCTTCGTAACGTTCAAGTTCCACCATTTTCTGGAGATTGCCAGTTGCGTTGAGTGGGGACGATCGCTTCTCCGGGCTTGACCGGCCGGTCAATGACCTTACCTCGGCCGCCCATCTTATGCTTTCTCCGTTGCACTCACACTTCCTTCTCCCCTCGCCATTGCCACCACTTCCTCCCCTCTAGATCCGCCTTCAGCTTTCATCTTCGCCGTGTCCATCGACGACATTAAAGACTATTCTCAATCTCATCTACGGCGATCTTCACCGGTGCTCTTACACCTAAAGGGTGTTTAAGTGATTTCAGATCGCGAACTCAGATAAAAGCGTAACTTTCCTTCAATTTAGTTAAAACATTAATTCAATAAATAAAACTCATATTATTGACAAATTGTTCAAGTTAATATTTTTTAAAAACCAGTTAAAATATTAATTTAATAAATTTATATTATTAACAAACATAAATATATAATGTATATCATAATTTTCTTGAATAAATAAAAATACGGTAGAAAATAAAGGAAGAGGTAGATGGCCAATTTTTACACTTTAATTCGAACTCATACCTTATATTATATTAATAGTCTATGTTTTATACCCGTCAACTCAACGTTACTTAAGACAGAATTAATTAATTTTAATATTTTTATCAATCAATTCTTAAGTTAATATGAAAAAGATAAATCATATACGACTATTATTAATGGCCAATGCCTAAAAGATATTTAAATATATTGAATTTCCATCTTATAACCCAACATGATAATACCATATTAATTTTATTATAAATATAAATTTACTATTTTAATAACCGTTTAATATATCTCGATATAGAAAAAGATAAATACAAAGTCATATTTTATAACAATTTTATAGAGTTAAAACCTAAATCTAAAAATTTTTCATTAGCTCCTTATTATTTTATATATTATTATTACGTGTCTAGAAAAGGTCTATGTGGAAGCAATTCGCACTCCGCCTCTATAAAACCCTCGTTGACGCTTCAAAACCCTAGCAGTTTAGGGCTCGCCTCCGCCACCGGATTCCTCTTACTCGTCTTCTTCCCTTACGAGGTGAGCGACCTGACTAGAACATAGGGCTTGTGTTGTTCAAACTTCTCTGATTCTCTTCGCTTTGGCCGATGCTGGGTTTGTGTAGTTTTAAATACTAACCTTTTTTTTTTAAAAAAAAAAATCTTTTCCTATCCGGTTTTGGCTGGAGGTTTATTTTATGCGAAGAACGTTGTTTTTAGATGATACACTAGATTGTGCCGGCGGTTTTAGTTGTTCTACCTGCAAATTTCTATCTTTGATAATGACGGCCATGGGTCTGTTAGCGATCAGATCGATTCCGTAGAAATTTAGTATGCAGAGCTATGCTTTTCTGATATATGCATTCCCTTCTTTTGAAGTGGTCGATATTTATTCCCTTTTTTAATTTTAAAGATACCCATTTGCCACTTCTAGCAAGTTCTAGTACAACAAGATCTTAAATTGACATGTCTGATGGCTGCTTCCTGCTGTTTTGGCATACAGTTTCTCTTTTTCTAAGCATCTGAGATGGGCAAGTCAAGCAAGAAAACCAATGTTGAGGTAATGTGAAAGTTTGAACTCAGTTATTGAAGAAAATGTGTCAACGTACTAATTGAGCACTGATGTACTCCAGGTTGCACCAGCCGTTCCAGCGGTACCTGCAAAGCCTGGTAAAAAAGGTTCGACCATTATTTTAATTGTATGGGTATAAATTGCTCTCGCATTTTATTACATTATATTATTCAGAAATCTCGATTGATTGTTTCATTATCCAGGCAAGAGGGATGCTGAAGTGACCTTAGAGAAAGAAGCAAGCGCAAAGAAGCAGAAGAAAGAAATTGAGAATGCTGTTCCAAAGGGGGACATCGAGAACCTTAAGAAGGCTCTTAAGAATGCCCCATTGAAAAAGAAACCAGAAACAAGCAGTTCAGAAGATGATTCCTCATCTGACTCTGAAGAAGTGTGTAACATTGCTTTATTGTTTCTTTTTTCTCTCATAAAAAATCTAGCTGGTTTAACTTGATACAATGATAGCTTGCTGGTGATTATTTTCTTTATTTCTTCCTATTGCTTTAACTAATATTGATTAACATTACTGTAATGCCCAATGAGTTTAACTAATATGAATGCTTTAACTACTCATTCTATTTTTTTTCCCCTTGTAGTCTTTATTAAAATTCATTCCAACTCACTGGCAGAAACAATCAAGTACCTACCTTCTGAAAACAATAAACTTGATGTTGCAGGTTAAAGTTCCTCCAAAGAAGCAGAGTAAACTGTCAAAATCTCTGAAAAAAAAGTCAAGTAGTAGTGAAGAATCTTCTTCAGATGATGTAAAGTTTGACAAACATAACACTGGCCGTTTCATAGCTTAATCTCTTCCTCACAATTGTTTTTCTCACTGTCATGCTGCCAATGAGAATGTAATTTTTTTAAAAAAAAATTGTGTAGGAACCTGTGAAGACAGTTCCTGTTTCAGATAAAAAAGCTGCAGTTGCCACTAAGAATGGTTCTTTTGCTGCTGTAACCAAAAAAGGAAAAGAAAGTAGCAGCTCTGAAAGCGATTCTGATGAGGATGAAGTGAGTTTCTACTGTGACATAGTTCTTAAGTTGTTTGAATTCAACCATTGATGCATTTATGCTAGTAGTCCTACACTTAGCTTAGTCATGGTAGGTTCAGGAATTCTCGTCAATTGTCATCAAAGTGCAATTCAAATTTTTACAGATGGCTCTTGAGTTAATTTTGGCAACTATAATCTAGTGTGATTGTTGTCCTTTTTATTACTTAGAATAAAAAAGATTTCAATATATTGATGGTAAAGCTATTATAGTGATATTGAAGTTGGTTTATTTTCCTATATTAAAGTTTTATTTCCATCTGTCTTTGGTTGATTTTGTCGTGCCAGTGTTTTTTGAAGCATATTGTCTTTTTTAAAGCTATAATTCAGTTTGATAGTCAAGTATGTTTTATTTACAAAAATTTATTTTGTGTGTGTGTGTGTGTTCAATTTTCTTGGTACACTAGTTGATTTTTGTTTTTTTGGTAATCCAGGTATCCAGCTCTTCATGCACTAGTTTATTATTGATACCTATAGATGTATCTTTTAAGAGTTAAATTTAAAGGTTGATACAGTCAATAAAAGATCCTCTACAGGGTATCTGTATGAGAGCATAGTAGAGTATGTATAAGAAGTATAGTAGATCCATAACTTGCAAGTAACTTGTCGTTCATGGTTTTGCAATTTTAAAGCATCTGACAAGGAAAAGTATCCTATTTGTGATATTTCTTTGCAGTATTGTGTAATGCAAATATTTAACAAAAGATCATTTAGTCGTAATTTGATATTTTGTTGCTTCTTCTTCTCATCTAGTGGTAAAATCATTTTATTGGCCTTTGATTTTAGAAACCTATATATATTAGTCTTGGATAGTATTTGTCAGCCGTCTAATGCGATTTTTAATTTTGAAGGATGACTCTGATGAGAGTGATGTTGCACCACAACAGAAGAAGTCGAAAATTATGGTAATTGTCATCTTTTGTTTGGCCGCTAGATCCTGTGTGCAACCTTGCTGAGTTGAATGTGATTGTTGTGCCCTCTTTTTTTTTTTTTGGTTTTGTCTGATGATTGAAGTTTATGTATTTCATTTACATTTTTGTGGATCTTGATACCCTTTCTCATTTAGGATTCTGTCCCATCTGCAAAAACCAAACCTGTTGCTAAGATTGTCAAAAAAGAGAGCAGCAGTAGTGAGGAAGATGAGGATGATAGCTCTGAAGAAAGTTCAGATGATGAACCTTCAAAACAGCAACAAGCTAAGAAGGTAACACTAGATTTCCTATCTTTTCAGCCAAGTATGTTGTCAACAAGCTAAGAAAATCATGTATGCTGTCGAAAGTTATGGTAAGTGTTATCTTTTGTTTAACTGCTAGATTCTGTGTACAACTTTGTTGAGTTGAGTATGCACATTGTGTCCCTTTCCTTTTTTTTGTTTTGGTTTTGCTTGATGATTGAAGTTTGTGTATTTCATTTACATTCTTGTGGATCTTGATACCTTTTCTCCTTTAGGATACCGTCCCATCTTCAAAAACTAAACCTGTTGCTAAGATTGTCAAAAAAGAGAGTAGTAGTGAGGAAGATGAGGATGATAGCACTGAAGAAAGTTCAGATGATCAGATGATGAGCCTTCAAAACAGCAACAAGCTAAAAGGTAACTCTATCTTTTGAGTCATGTATGTTGTTAAAAAGCTAAGAAAATAATTCTAGCATTCCTATTCTGTTAATTATATATTTTCAGTTATCTAAATTTTCACAACTTATCAAGTTATGTCTCACATGGTTAATAGTTTCTTCTTATGTTGCTAGGTGATTCAAGCATCTAAAAAGGGCAATAGCTCTGACTCATCTGAGGAATCTTCTAATGAGGAAAGTGAAGATGAGGAACCACTTAAGACTCTGAAGAAGGTATTTTTGAGTAGTAGATACATGCATGAGCATATATGCGCTGCGTCCTTTGCTTAAATGTCAATTATGTGACTTTGTGTTTACTTATAGGGTATTAGAACTACCTGTTAAATGGTTCACATAGGGAAATCTTAGAGCATTTGTGGGAAAGATGGCCTGATGATCAATAGTGTGGAACTGTTTTGTGCATCCCAATGGAGAATGGTGCTTAGATATGTTAGCAATGTATTCGTATTTGGATTGCATGCATGATCTAGTATTATTGAACTTAGTTTGTGTTTTTGAGTAATCATTTCATAAAGCAAAGTTTTCTTTGCATCAAGGAAAATCAAACTAGGGAACCTCTCTAGTAAAATTTTCTTCCTTACCCTGTTCTTTCATGGTTCCCTTCCATCATAGGAAGCACAGCCTAGAGGGCTCATCATTTTTTTGTAATGCATCATTTGAAAAAAAAATGTACCCTATAAATGTTTACTATTATGGAGCAAATTCACAATCTGTCCTAGAGTTGGATTTTTCTCTTTCAGTTCTGGTTCAATTCAGCCCATCTAGTTTGAATTGTTTGTGATCCATTTGATCTTTGCAAGTGGTGAGTTAAAATAATTGACAATTTGAAATCAAGGAATTTCTGATATGTCCAAAGTTGTGGGTCCTGAAGATTTAACTAAAGGAGAATCAAGAAGGAAGGTGTTTTAACCTCTTTACATTCAACTCTACTAATTTTATGACCACTCATCTTGATTCGATACCCTCGGATGAATTTCAAGTTCTGCATGATCCTAAAACACCTTGGATTCCAACTTTAGGGTCTGAAAATCTCGGATTGACTGGTATCATCAATATAAATGCTTAAATTTTGGTCATCCATATAACGAGGTTATGTTTGACACAACAGTCATCACTAACTGGTACCTGCTTGTTTTGGTGTTTTGGGGATCTGGTTAGTTGTTTTTATGAGATGGTGTCGTTGCTAATGCAGGATAACGATGTTGAGATGAAGGATGAAGGATGCTAGTGTGGTTAATGCTCCAAAACAAAGTGCTACGAAGTCTGAAAAGAAAACGGTATCATCCACTATTTTGTTTTATGTATGATTGTGGACAAGTTTAGTTCATTTTCTGTTCACATAGTCGGGGCAAACTGGATCTCGAACACTATTCATTGGAAACTTGTCCTATGATGTTGGACAGGATGATGTGTATGTGCAACTTAATATG
>JBBMJZ010007401.1:0-11624 GCA_037833815.1 Zingiber zerumbet | reverse complement strand
ATTAAATCCAACAGCATAAGAACAATTAGTGCCAATGCCAAAAGGATACTCAATTTGTATACCACCGCATGTTTTGGAACAATAGGAAGGGAGAGTAAAATTCTCATATTCCATTAGCCGACTTGTAGCACCCTCCCATGATATCAATAGTATAATATGTATCAGCAATATGCCGATGAATTCCATTTTATATTCCTGCAAATTAAATCAACTATCAATAACAAACATCAATTAACAGAATTAAATGATACATATATGTCTATAACAGATCCGAGCACCCGAACATGTGAGAGTTGCCCATTGTAGTTGCCCAATGTGTTGAAAAACAAAGTTGTTTTTTTTCAAAAAAAAAAACAAATAATAAGTTTATCTCATCTAGTCAATAATTCATGATCCAACAAACTGGATTGGATTAATTCAAATAATCTTAATCAACTTGATCCTGCAGTAGGTCATCCTAATTAATTAGTATTAGACAACAAGACATCTCTCATTGTGTATACTAACTTTAACTAATTTGTACTGAGTGAAGATCGTGTACAGCAAAGTTTGAGTAAGTTTGCGATCTAGAAAACCCATTAATTGAAATGTAATTCTAGAAATTCTTAGGACTTGGCTCATCTAATTAAGTACTTCATATAAACTCCTTCATAGCCCACATAATTTTATGTGGAATTGTTAGTTTTATAGGAATTGAAGTATCATTTTCTTAATTTATTGAGTCTATGAGTTTGATTCGTTCAATAGGATTGACCAACTTAATTAATAATATTGACTCAACCTATCTATTCAATCCAATCAGTCAAACTCAACAAGTCAGCTAGCAACTAGAGAAAGTCTGATGAATTGGGTCAATATTTTGTCTATCTTAACCAATCATTAGGTGAGCTAGAGAATCCATTAACTTGATATGTCCAATTATAAGTCTAAAATGCTTAAGACTTCACTCATCTAATTAAGTTTTATATATAAACTCCTTCATTTGTCCACACAATTTTAAGTCGAGTTGTTAGTTTGATAGGAAGAAGAATGTGAATATGAAGGGGAATTTTTTACTAATTGGAATTTGTTTAAAGAGCTTGGAATAGTTTACAAGATGGTTAATTAGTTTATAAGGTAGCTGAAAATCAGATGCCTTGAGAGCTTTTAAGTAGAGCTATAATTATAGCTAGTTTTTTTTCACTTAGGTTGAATTTAGGATGCTTGAATGGAATAGAATGGAATGGGAAATAAAAGGAATAAAAATTGAATGGGATATAAAAGATATTTTAATCAATATTTAACTCTTTTGTTCATCTAATTCTTTGCTAATCTAACTTGCATCATTCAAGGTGCTCAATAGATATTGTTTGATCAACTCAATAGGCATATCACGCTCATTCGATTCAATAATTTTTTTTTATTCAACCATCCCAACCAATCCACTTAGTGCATCTAACCTAATTAGTTTGCTTAATCTACCTAGCAAGACTAATTGGCCTAGTTTGCATGACCAAACTGGTCCACTCGACCCAATTAGTTCACCTAGCCTATTAGTCCATATGCTTTCTAGAAAGAGGCAAGCCTAATCTAACTAGCCCACTTGATCAAGCTTGACTAGGCTCATCCCTCACATTTGGCTTGACAATCCAGGATTCGTCCCAAAATTTAAAAATAAAAAACTAATAATCAAAAGTTCTAAATATGGATCTAGAGATGTCAAAATTTCATGAAATAAGTTTTTATGTGTTTGTATTATTCTCCTGATCATAAAAATATTCTCATCCTTAATTTAACTTAATATACTGAGTGTGGTAATTTTTTAATAAGAATTTGATCTAATTCATGTTTAAAAAATACCACACTCAATATGTTAGGTCAAAAGTATAGATGAGAACATTATACTGATCAGGAGAATAATACAAATATATAGAAACTTATTTTATAAAATTCTGATATCCCTAAGTCCATATTTAGTGAAATATATATAGTTTACTACTAATTAAGAAAGTTAATCTTCAACGCATATTCATATATATGTCTGAAACTTTAAATACGGATCTAGAGATATAAAAATTTCAGCTTTATTGGTTCATCCGCCATGCCTACTTAGTCAAATTATCATATTTCTTGGCATACCCATCTCTATCATCACTTGGCTCGATTAGTCCACTCAACTTGAATGGCTCACCTCACCCACTCAACTTGATTAGCCCATCCACCCAATTGACCCGCGTTGGTTGGTTCATCCTATTTATCTCAAATATAATTTAAGATAATTTGTGAATAAGTATTAAATTTAATAGAGGTGGAATGTGGTTTTATATAATTCCTAAAGAGTTAAATAGATTGAGCTATTCCTTTGAAATGAACCGTTCATGCTTAACTATTCATCTACATATCAAAATAAAATCATTGAGAGAGTGAATCATTTTGATTCCACTCTATTTATGCGTATTGAACACAATCTTGGAGTAAATAAATAGTAATTAATTAAGACACAGAGAAGTAAGAGAAAAATACTGATATCTAATTTAATTTGACGACCAACTCACTTGATTATGGCCTCTTTCTTCAACCAAAGTACAATTATCCCGTGGGATCTATGCTCTTTATATAGGGAGAGAGTCTTGTGCTGACGTGGAATTTACTTTGATCAAAGGATAAAGATCATGCATCTTTAATAATCCAAAATGAAATAATTATTTTTCAGCTTGGATTTGACTTGAAGGAGTATGTGACCAGGCCCATCACTATCATTTCATTTAAAGAGATTAAAATAGAAATGGATAGAAATTAATTTCCTTGGTTACTTTTTTGCCATATCATTATTTTAATCTTCTACATGTTATTTTATTTTAATCTTATACGCGCCATGTATATACATTGATGTACATGAAATTTCAATCATTTATTTTTCATTCTCCACAGGATAATCGTTGGTTGTTGGCTTCCTAGAATGGTGAACTAATGCAATTTAGTAAATGTAATTAAAGTTAATTGTATATTATATTTAGGTATTATGTTCTTACCCCTATTATTTATGGGTCACTAGATTCACAATTGTTGCTTGACCAAAACGTCATACCGTAGCACCAATTCAATATGACCCTTAAATTTTAAAAGGGGATAATTTTTAAGACTCAGAATCAAACTCTATCTAAGCTCACGCGTGCGAAACTCAAAGAACTATATTTATTATAGAAAACTTGTAACCACCAAGTTTCAAGTCAAAAAAGTACCATTTAGGTCCTCATCCAAGTATTCGAAGATTTTTTTACTATTTTTAGTAATTTCTATTTTTATGATATTTAGGGTAATTTTGATATTTCTAATATTTATGGGTCATATTTTTCTATATTAGCATACTATTATGTTAATTTTGATTTATCCCTCTATTAATAATAAAATTTTATATTTTGGTAAACGATGAGATTTTTCTGTTTTCTTATCTTCTCTTCAATTTCATCATCTAATCTGTCCGTAGGATAATTACTATCTTATCCGATGTCGACGTTGTCCCGTTAAGATTCAACTGACCTAATCTTTTAGGTGATTAGCCAGTTGACTGTTAACCGAGCAACATGAATATAATACAGCCAATTGATTAAGAAGAATTTATGGGAGATAAAGTGTACAAGATCGAATAGATTGGTAAGAAAGTTAATGCTGAAATATTATCTAGGAACATTTTTTTTATTATTCTAGTAATTAATATTTATATTTTCTATAAAAAAAAGGTGATTGACGACCAATTCTAATCCTTCCTGAATACGTAATTAGTTGGAAGACCATACAATAATTAGGTTTACGTCTATTTTATTCTAAAATGTCACACCTCATTCAGTCTCCATGCCTCCATTTATTGCCATTATAAAAAATAAGTCTTCTCCTAATAAAAAAGAGTCTTCTGCAATGGTCATAGAAAAAGAGCCTAGAAACATGATGGAAGCTTTTGTCCAATCAGACCTAAGGATATTCCGTGTAAGTTGATGTTGTATTCTAAACAAATTAATATATATTTATAATAGTGCGATATTGTTAGGCCTAAATTTTTCTATTTTTATTTTTGATTATATCTAAAAGGATCTCTTATCAATAAAAATATCTTCTATCCTTTTAAACCTATAATTTTTTAATATCTTTTTAATATAAGATATTGATTGTATCCCCAACAATCATCTTCTCAAATAAAGGACCACTTTTACTTTTATGGTTCGGGCATCCCCACGAGCATCAGGTCACACTTGATCGGTCTCGGGCATCTCGACGAGTATCCGATTATCCTGACCTGCTTCGGGTCTCCCTGCAAGCAACCGGTCACCCTGACCTGCTCCAGACCTCCTCGTGAGCATTTGATCACCCTAACTTGCTTTAGACCTCCGCGCGAGCATCTGGTCACCCTGACCTGCATCGGGCCTCCCCGCAAGCATCCGGTCAACCTAACCGACTCTGAGCCTCATCGTAAGCATCCGCATCCGGTCACTTTTGACCTGCTCTAGGCCTCCCTGCAAGCATCCGGTCACTCTAACCTGCTCTAGGCTTCCCCGCAACTTTGTTCAAGGTCACACCACATAGCATCTGGTCTGGGTCATTTCTCTGATACCATTTGTTGTGACAAAAAGGAATGCACATATCTCTACAATGACATGATATTGTCTACTTTGAGCTTAAAACGTCATAATTTTGCTTTTGTGTTATATCCAAAAGGTCTCATGTTAATGGAGATATCTTACGTCCTTTTAAACTCATGATCTTTTCTATATCTTTCTAATGTGGGACTTTGATTGAATCCCCAACATATCTTAAATCCTGTAAACAACGAAGATATATGCACTACGCATGTTTTGATCTATTCAATCCCACAATTTGTCCAGTCTGTTAGTCCTGCTGGAGCATTCAGTTTGTCTGACCTGTTTTTTCTGTCCAGACAGTTCAACCCATCAACACTGTCTCATGTATCCCACCAGTTCGATTTGTTTGACTTAATTCATCCTACTTGTTAGATTTGCATAGTTTATCAGGCCTTTCTGGCTTGTCCTACTTGTCTAATCCCTGATTGATCCAGCTTAATCAACCTCTTCAGCGAGTGACCAAGTGTAGACAATCTAACACGTTCAACCCTCCAATCCGTAGCTAGTTGGCACGCCTGATCCATTTGCCTTTTTTCTGTCCGTCAAACCTGCCTGACTGATCTAACCTGTCTGGCGCATGTGATCAATCATGCTCATTCTGCACATCAGTCTATTTGATTCACATGATCTATCAAGATTGTTGCCCCTTTTGATCCATTCAATTCACCTAATCTGTTAAACTCACTCTCCAATTGGGCATGCACACTCACACAATCTATACAACTTATTCGCCCTATCAGTCTAGGCGAATTCTTCCAATCTACTCAATGATTAGTCCAACCTACCAATCAGTTTGCCCTTTCCAGTTCACTTAGTTTGTTCACTTTGAATGCCCTTTCGATTTATCCACCTTGTCCAATTCATCAAATCTGTCCAGCCCATGAGTTACGCCTAAATTGTCCAACCCATTTGAACTTCTTGGCGCAGTCTGTCTTTTTGACCTTTTCTACCCCTTCTCGTCTAATCTGCCTACCCAATTCGGTCAGCTTGCATAATTAGTCAGTTTAGTTGAACATCCAACTTATCGCACTCTGTTAAATTCAAAATTGATTAATAATATCATATATTGTAGAAATGGAATGCCTAAATATCAGAATGGAATCATACAGGGAATGATCCATTCCCATCCCATTACAATCTGCCTACCAATGGCTCCCTTAACTCAAAAGATAACTTAAATTAGAGAAACAAAATCTTTGCTCTTTCTAGTAAGACAGTAGTCATACAGAAGACATGAACGGGAACAAACTTAGTAAAAATATACCTTTTCAGTCAAATCAAGTGCCCCGCTTATTATTGTGGTTTCGTCGTGTGTAAGCTCTCCACCTTTTCCAGCCTAAAATGATTGAAAGAAATAATAAGCATAACAAATAGCAAATGCTGATTCCAAATAAGGTGAATAATTTATACCTCTTTGCTGTGAATAGAGACCAAAGCTTTTAACTGAGCACGTCTAAAAAGTGCAGATTCATTATGTCCAAGTGCACAATCTAGAATCTGAATCCACAATTACAGTCAGAAAAAAAAAAACCTCAGATCGTAGGTAAACAGAGAATGTTCAAGCACGCTCAAAATTCTAACATGATGCAGTAAAATGCACAATGCACTAGTAGACATGCTGATAACCTGGACAACTCTAAGAAAATAGTAGAGCTACAAAACCTACAAGTTAAAAAATAAATAGCGAGAGAAAGAGGAACATAGAGCAAATTATTAAACAATCCAACACAATCTCATTTAGAGGCAATCCTATCTGAGTCTCTATGCTTAGAACTACATAAGGTTCTACAAGAGTATCAAAGGTCAAAGGAGAAGACAAAAAGTTACATATTCAATATGACAAATTTAGCAACGTAGATTTGCGACAATAAACTTCATTAAATTTGGAGGTTGTTGTAGAACTATCATATTTATAAAATGAAAATGGCCAAATACAAAACAGTTAAAATCAACTAATGAAAACCAACATGTTGTCCCTAGATAACATAGATTGAAGTGGGGCAATCACATTCTGTTGATAAAACAAAAACACTACAATAATGTCAATATGTTATAGCTGCATATTCCTTGGTTACCTCTCTAAGATTTATATTATTGTTGTATATATCCCTTGTAATTACTGTTGTATTTCTTCCTATATTAAAGTATTTGATAAGCTGAAATTATGGTGGTATCTTTTCCTATATTAGATCCCAGGATTAAGGGATTTGATAATTGTTGATGGTTATATATTGTAATCCTCTTACTAAATTGAGAGGAGGGTTGCGTTAGATTACGAACCAGACATGGCCGGTCCCAAGCTCGGAAAAAGGAGGAGGGTTGCATTAGGTTGTCAGCCAACATTAAAACTATGACAAATATTCAATGAATGGATCCACTAAACTATTATGCTAATGCTAGGTTGTTCTCTGGAAGGAATGCATTACAGGGTCCGACTGTAACGTCTCGACAAAGACTACTACATCTCCAGACTCGAGTGTGGTACTAAATATTCAAGAGTTTACGTTGCAGGGTCCGACTGTAACGTATCGGCAAGGATCACTACATCTCCATAAGAACTTGGGTGTAGTATTAAATAGGCAAAAGTTCTCACACCATAAGTTCGATAAGAACAAATATGATAGAAAAACTGATAATCTAAGATTTAGAATATGGAACATAGGTGTAGCATTAAAAAAAAATGGTTCACTTAAACAAACCAAGATTTATGTTATGGTTTAATACTAAAGGGTTTAAGTAATTAAAGTATTACTAGGATAACGAACCCTACCCGATTTGTTAGCAACCCGACCCGATTTACCCTTTTAAATACAAGTTTTATTCCCCTCACCCTTGAAAGTCGTCGACCTCCCCACACCCATCCAAACCCTAGCAACTTTGGAAGAGATAGAAGAAGAACCTCGTTGAAACGCTTAAGATCGCCTTTTCCTACGTCTCGCGAGTGATCTCCCATACGTAAAACACCAAGGCAAGTTCCCTTTTATGGTTTTTGATATTTACTGCACAATACGAGTCGTAGTATGATATTTTGATTTATGTCATAAGGTTTTCTATTCTGCTTTTATTGCACTACACGAATTATACAAAGCATGGTTAATGATTGATGCATGGTTTAATGTGATCAGAGGTGTTTCTTGTTTTTTTTCCTTTCCTTAGTGTTACTGGAAATTTTGTGATGGTTGGCAAGATTTCTAACATTCGTTTTATATACCATATGGATCATATTATGTAAGTTTTGATGTTCGACGCATATTATTAGTGATGAAAGTTTTATTAATTAGAGTAAATTATTGATTTTGAATTTAAGGATTTCTCGTCATTAGATTACGTAACTTATTAATTTTTTTTATTTAACTAGAGTTTTATTAATTACATAAGTTTCTAACAGTATTGGTGATGCATGTAATATAACGATTCATGTTGTTATTTGATTTTGAATTTAATATATTGATTAATCAGAGTAATTCCAATGATTAATAGATAATTAAATAATTAGTTGATAGTGATTTAAAGGTTACTGGTTATATGATAGGTTAATTATTGATTTAAGTAATGGGTCATGTTGGACATAGCATACCTAACAATGGATCCCTAGTCCATGGCCGGCTTAGAAGGGTCCGGTGAACCATACAAAAATAGAGGAGTTTGGAAATCCAGCTTAAGAAGGATCCGGTGAACCTTACCAAAACAGAGGGGTTTGGAAATCCGGCTTAAGAAGGGTCCGGTGAATCTCACTAAAACAAAGGGGTTTGGGAATCCGACTAAAGAAGGGTTTGGTGAACCTTACCAACCTAATACGGGATAAAAGTTTGGTCAAACAATCAGAGATTAAGGTATAAAGGAGATACACTTGATGATATGAATTCTTGTAATTTTCGACTGTTACAAGTAAAATAAAAGATAACAAACGTTAAAAATTGAATGTTAATTTAGGGTAGTTTGGAAGTTCATGAAACCAAAGTCAGAGGTTATTCTCCGTTGATATTTAATATGGTAAGTTATCAAATAATTCTCTTAAATGCAAATAGATGTTATGTATATAAAGGTCGAACTTGCTGTGTCTTTAGACTCACTAGATTCATATGGGACAGGTAATGAGGAGACGAACGTATTTGACGGATGAGCCTTCTTGTACCTAGCAGTGCACACCCGAGGACTTCTTTTATTAGTCTACTTTTCTACTTACATTAGGATGTTGGGTCCTTTAGTCAGAGTTGAGTTATCTGTTTTGATAGTCGGTGAGTTCATCTCACTAGTTAGTTGCACTCTCTGTTCTTTTGAAGACTTTATTCACTATTATGATGTTCAAACTCAAGATTATTTTGATTTCGAGTTGAACTAGTTTGTAAAGTGTTATCATTTGGAGTTGTTTTATTTAATTTGAGTCTCTTTAATGTTAGTACTGTGAGGTTCGTGAAACATATATATATATATATATATATATATATAATAGGTTTAGGATGTTTCAATAGGAACCCTCACACTGAGGTGATAAATACGATGATTATGAAAAGAATTAGTATTTTATAGTATTTTGTGTGTATAAGAGATAAAATGGGTAGGCGAGAAGGCAAAACTGATAGAGAACTCGGATTTTAAGTTATAGCATACAAGAAAGAATAAAACAAGAAATTGAGTGGATATTGTTGTAGATAGTTCGTTAAAGTATGAAGTTGTAGGAGTAGTTAGAAAAGGAGATAGAATTATAACCCTTAAGATAATAGTGGTGGAAGAAACTATGAACATAATTAGCATATATGCACCGCAAGTAGAATTAAATAAAGCTACCAAATCAAGGTTTTGAGACGACTTACATGAAATATTATAAAACATTCCGTCAAATGAAATTGTTTTAATAGGAGATGATCTAAATGGGCATGTACAGTGAAAAATGAAGAATATGAGAGGATATATGGGGGTTATGGGTTTGGAACGAAAAATGAGGAAGGGAAAACTATATTATATTTTGCGAAAGCATATGACCTTATATTAGCTAATACGTTTTTTTAAGAAAAGAGAAAAATACATAGTCACGTTCAAAAGTGGGAATAATAAATCGCAAATTGACTTTCTTATCGTTAGGAAGAAAGAAAAAAATATTTGTATAATCATTCCTGAATAAAGCTTAACTACCCAATATACATTAATAGTGTTGGATATACGCCTCAAACATAGTATCAATAAAAATAAAATATATACGACTCCTAAAATTAAGTGGTGGAAGTTAAAGAATGGAAAGTAAAATATATTTAAGGAGAAGGTAGAAGTACAAGTATTATATGAAATATATGGTGACTCTAATACGACATTAGATAAAATGGTATCAAAGTTGAAAATAGTAGCTAAGAGTGTATTCTATGAGTCAAAGGGGCATATACCACTAAATAAGGAATCTTGGTGGTGGAATGAGAAAGTAAAAGAGAAAGTGAAGGAAAAAACGAACAGCTTATAAGGAATTATATATTTGGAAGAACGAGAAAAATTTAAAAATATATATAATGGTCAAGAAAGAAGCTAAGAAAGTAGTGAATGAAGCAAAGAATGAAACTTTTTAACGATTATATTAAAAATTAGAGATAAAAGAAAGGGAAAGAGATATTTATAGAATAGTTAAAGTAAAAGACAGGAAGACAAGAGATCTTATCCAAATAAAATTTATTAAAGGTAAATGTAATAGAGAACTAGTAAACGATGGAGAAATTAAAAAAAAAAGATAGAAGAGATATTTTCATTAATTTTTTAATGAAGGTTTAAATAACCAATTTAACTTAGTAATTTAAGTAGGTCAAATGAGTATAGAAATTTAAATTTTTATCGTAGAATTCAAATTTTAAAAGTAGAACAAACTTTAAGTGAGATACACAATGAAAAAATCGTTGGACTAGATGATATTCCGATAAAGGTATGGAAGTACCTAGGGAAACAAGGTATTGAATGTCTTATAAGATTATTTAACATAATATTGAAAGCGAAAAAAATGTCTGATTAATGGGGGGTAAGTACTTTAGTTCCCTTATATAAGAATAAAAGAGACATATAAAGTTGTGTAAACTATATGAATATTAAACTAATGAGTCATACTATGAAATTTTAGGAAAAAGTAATAGAAGAAAGATTAAGGAGATCACGGTGACTGAAAATCAATTTGGGTTCATGCCTGGAATGTCGACAATACAAGCTATACATCTTCTTAGACAATTAATTGAAAAATATCGAGAGAAAAAACAAGATCTATACATGGTATTCATTGACTTAGGAAAAACTTATGATAGAATTCCAAGAGAAATTATATGAAGAATTATAGAAAAGAGAGGTGTTAGCATAACATATATTGCACTAATTAAGGATATGTAAGAGGATGTAACACGAGGGTAAAGACTTCAGGCGGAGTAACTGAAACATTTCCAATAAAGATAGGGTTACATCAAAGATTAGCTCTAAGTCCCTATCTTTTTACACTAATTATGAACGAACTCACTACACATATTCAAAAAATAGTACCGTGGTATATGTTGTTTGCAGATGATATTGTTTTCATAATGAAACACGTGAAAGAGTAAATGCTAAACTAGAATCTTGGTAGAAAACACTAGAAGGAAAAAGTTTTAGGCTTAATAGAATAAAGCAGCGAATGAAATCTCGAGTCGTGCCGCCCGAAATGGGCGATTTTACCGTTCCGACTCGGGACCGGCACCGCACGCACAACAATTTTGCGCGTGTCATTGCGTGCATCACACGCGCACAATAGAAGGAAGAAAGAAGAAAAAAAGAATCAATTTGGGGATGAAGACCTACCTTGAATCATTGGTGCGAGGTGGCGGTGGCTGGGGTGAGGCGGCAGCGGCAAGGCGGCGATAGCGAGGCGGTGACAACGGTGAAGCGGCAGCGAGTGCAAAAATTGCGATGGGAGAGGTTGAGAAAACATTAGGGTTTCTTAAAACTTTTAAATAAAACTATTATATTTTATATATAATTTCTAATTTCTAATTAATTATTATATAAATTATAGTT
>JBBMJZ010007384.1:0-11625 GCA_037833815.1 Zingiber zerumbet | reverse complement strand
TTTTTTAAAATTTATTTTACATTTTTTTATTTTTTTTACATTTTTTATTTTTTCCCCATTTTTTCATTATTTTTATTTTTTCATTATTTTTTAACCCCAAAATAAAAAAAAACCTTAGTTTTATGAGGTTTTTTGATTTCGGGTTGTATGCCTTTTTTTTGCTGACGTATCGGACATGAAACATTACTCGAGAATCATCGATTACATAAATTAAACATAATTTTTGTTGATAATCTGAGATGAATAATTAAGATTATTAAGGATAACCCCTAACTAAACACGGATTATTTCCGTCCCATCACTTATTGCATTCTCCGCCCAAATAAACAACTTATTAATTTAGAAAATTAGATGGACCATCCAATCAATTTGAAGGGCATGCCTAAGAGGATGTTCAACTTATAACACCATATTTAATGTAATTTTTATATTAAAATAATACAATTTTAGCCAATCCATCCCCAAAACACTAAATTTTACACTCACTTTGACAATTAACAAACAGAGAAATATCTTTAAAAAAAATAAATGCAAACAGGCATCTGCCAACTGTTCGAAATAATTATTAAATTATATATTACTTTTTTAATTGTTAAATAGCTAATTTCCCTACCATTTTTTTTGGTAAAAATTGGAAATTTTATATTTCGAGATGCCTTACATATTCGTTTTTATTTTTTTTATTTGCTATTTTTAAAACTTATTTTTGGCAGAATATCCCTCCAAGGAAACAAATAGTTTAAAATAACGAATCTAAAATAATAGGAAATATACCGAGTGTCGTCCTTTCCCCATTCCCCTCCCCCCTCTCTCTCTCTACCTCTTTCTCTCTCTTCCATTTGTCCTTCGACAGCGGCAGAAACAACCAGAACAAACACGCGTTCATCTGTCTCATTCTCTCCTCTCCTTCACTTCCTACTGTTGCTCCTCACTTCCCTTTCGTTCTTCGCTGGACCAAGACACGACCGACGGCGAACGGACGAGGACGACTCACCGACCCTTTGTCGTTCTTCTCCCGTCAACGCCGCCGCGTCATGTCGAATTATGCTGCCTAAAAGACGGGTTTTTTTACTCGTCTGCGGCGAAGTTAACCAGGTAGGAACTATCCAGTGATGGTTGAGATGTGGCGTTGGATCACCGGAGGAGGAGGAGGGTGCCACTTCTCCGCCCTCTTCTACTCTTCCCCCTCCAAGTCTAAGCTCACGGTCGTCTCTTACTTCCTAATCTTCATCCTCGTGGTGGCCGCCTCTATCTTTGCCTTCTCACGCCTCCCTCTCAACGCCGATCCCTCTGCTTCTTCCTCTCCGCTTTCTCGCTTCTTCTCCTTGCCTACGGACTCATCGTTCTCCGCGCCGCCGCCGCCTTCCCCAAGAGAAGATGCAGCGGTGAGCGAGGGTTTGGCGGATCCGTTGCTGGCGAACCGAGGAGTTAGTTCCGAGAACGAACATGGCGGTGCCAATTCTTCTTTTTCTTTGGAAAAGGGCCATCTTTCCCCCGAAATGCCGTTTCAGGGCTTGGATAGCGCCACAGTGAATTCCACCAAAAATAGTACTTTGGTGCTTGCCACCGACAAAAACAGTGATGGGAATTCCTCTGGTGAACTCGTAAGGGTTAAATCCATTCCCCCAGAGGCCGGCCCCTCCAACAGGACGACTGGTTGCGGAGGAAACGGCAAAGGTAAAGGTACTTGTTTTGAAGGGCGGATTTCTGAGAAGAGCGGAACTGAAGACCAAGATCTCCAAACTACACATCAACAGCCTGATGAGAAGAATCAAACAGATGGAGAAAAGATTAGCGGTTTAGTCGTGAAGACTCCTCCTCCTCCTAATGCAGCCGCTACAGTCGCTGTTGTTGCCGGTGCTGCTGCACTAATAAGGAACGAGTCCAGTCCTCCTGCCGAGGTGAAGGCTCAGAGCGGCCTCTCCGCGGAATGCGACATATTCGACGGGAGGTGGGTGTGGGATGAAAGTATTGAACCCTTCTATCCTCCTGGATCTTGTCCTTACATTGATGACGACTTCAATTGCCATAAGAATGGGAGGCCAGACACTCAGTTCCTCAAATGGAGATGGAAACCTTACGGTTGTGACGTTCCCAGGTAATTGCAAGCCATTCTTCCCATTCCCCTGTGGTTTTGATGAAAGTTTTATTTCCATGTTACTTTCAGACAACCATAACTAGATTTAACGCCATAGCTTCATAGTAGAGCGCCTTACTTGATCCTTTGCAATTCACTGAAGTATTGGCCTTAAGGTTTGATAATAATAATCATAAGAGGAGGAGGATTTGAGTCTTTTTGAATCAAAAGGAAAACAATGCAAGATATTAAATCTTTTTTCTTTCTGAATTATAGAAAGTAATTCTTCTAAATTATATTTTCTTCACATTCTTATGCTACTTTTTCAGCATGGATTGTACCTGCATTCCATATTGGATTGTGGAAATGTAAATTCATTTCCTTTGTCTTCCAACAGGTTGAACGCGACTGATTTTTTAAGAAGATTGAGAGGCCAAAGGTTAGTTTTTGTTGGTGACTCACTTAACCGCAATATGTGGGAGTCTCTAGTTTGCATTCTTCGCAATAGCATTAGCAATAAAAATAGAGTACATGAGGCTTCTGGAAGAAAACAATTCAAAATCAAAGGCCGGAAGAGGTTCAAGGTCAAAGGGCACTATTCCTTCATATTTGCGGTAATTGAACATCTTTCTTTTAGTTACTTCACTTTCTTCCTTAAGTGTCTTCGACCTCTTCTTACCTCTTTGAACTTCCTCATAGGATTATGACTGCTCCATCGACTTTGTAAGATCAACTTTTCTAGTGAAAGAAGTACTATACAATAATGCTAATGGATCCGATTATGAGAGGCTTAGATTGGATATTTTGGACGAGACGGTTGCTGCGTATCATGGAGCAGATGTTATAGTTTTCAATACTGGTCATTGGTGGACTCACGAGAAGACTGCTAGAGGGTGAGTACCTAAAGAACATTACTTAAAGATCACCTTTTTTTTCGATCATGTTGTCAGGGCTAAATCAATATAACTTTTACGGTAGTTCTACTCTTACAAAGACTGCAAAATTATTACTATACAATAAGAAGCCTGAAATTGTGCTCAAATACAATTCATGGTAAACCTCAAATTGTGCTACTCTTGCCATATGAAAGAATATATTTGGTTGTAAGTTTGAAACTATCATAGTCAAAATGTAGAAGTATCACTTTTTCAGGAAGTATATTTTTCATGTTCTTGACTCCATTGCCTTCGTGCATTAATGGCAGAAAAGACTATTATCAAGAAGGCAATCATGTATACCCAGTGCTAAAAGTTATGGAAGCTTACAAGAAGGCCCTCACCACTTGGGCCAGGTGGATGGACAAGAACATCGATTCTAGAAAAACTCAAGTTGTTTTCAGAGGATATTCCCCTACTCATTTCAGGTAACTAACGAGAGAACTCTGTGCATGTAGATTGTTTTATTTGCCAGCAACTTCTCGAGTTGGATATTTATACAGATGACATTTATACTAAATTGCATTCCGCATTGCAAATCCTCAAGAATTGTATACATGATACGGTAGTGGTTGTCGATTCAGCTTGGTGGATCATACGAATCTAAATTGATATTTTCTCTGAAAAATGAAGTGGATGATGAAATGTGGAATTTTGATTCATGGCATCGCAGGGGAGGACAGTGGAATTCAGGAGGGCAGTGCCACAAAGAAACCGAGCCAATCTTTAACCAAACTTTTCTCTCCAAGTATCCCTCCAAGATGAGAGCTCTGGAGTATGTCCTGAAACAGATGAAAACTCCAGTTTTGTATCTCAATATCAGTAGGTTGACAGATTACAGGAAGGATGGGCACCCTTCCATATACAGAAAACGATATGAATCCGTGGAAGAACAAATTGCTGCAGAGAAATCGCAGGACTGCAGCCACTGGTGCTTGCCTGGTGTGCCTGATTCATGGAACGAGCTTCTCTATGCTTCTCTGCTCGTTGCTGGTAAAGGATCATGGGGAAGACAAATAAGGGATGTCAAGTGTATTCATTATTAATTTATGACATGCAATCTAATGTTGAAACGCATCCGTGTATCAATATATAAATGTATTCTTTTTTCTTGTGTTGTAATCCGTCGACAGGAATGCCACCATTGCAGCTGAACGAATATACGTTGGTATGCGCTGCAAGTTTGATTAAAGCATGTGATACAAGTGGTGCTATAGATCAAAAAAATGGTTGAGATAAATGACTTGGCTATACGATAATAATGACGATGTAATATGAAAGTGCCTCCAAAAGCGTATGAATGTTAAGAATATAAAAGCACTATTTATTTAAACGGTAATATTTATGAAATTATTAAAATACCCTTGATAATAACTTACTAAGTACATTCTGATTGGTCAGATTCTGGCCAAATAGTACTGTCCTTATTTAAAAATATGTATATTTATTATAACTAAATTAAAGTAAGAAATTATTTACTATCACTAAATAAGTTTTTATATTTAGTTATTCTTTTACCGAAATGAAGGTATAAATTATAATTAAATAAAATTACTTATTATAGTATATTTGCATTAGTTATTTTTCCAAATGAGTCTTCTATTATAACATAATAATAAAATTAAAACAAATACTTGAAATGCATGCATATGGGGGGCCGCCATGGCCTAATCTTTAAAAACAACAAGCACCGGTAACGTCACACACAACTTGTTTCACATTATATAGCACCACATTAAAAACTTTTTTGACCATACGCATTGTTTCCCAGGACAAATTTATAACAGTCCGCGTATTGTGCACTATATTCTAGCCTTCTCATATGCACCTCGGGAAGTAGACTTGACCCACATACCCTCCACCCATTGCCCTCCTCACATTGGCCTCGAACAACTTGGGATTGTCGCGGAGAACCACTGCTGCATCGTGATTTAATGGATCCTCATCGTTGGGTTGCTGTTAACAAGACAGTTGCATTAGTAAGCAAATGATGCATGAAGTTTAAGAATTTGCTAATTATCAGAAAAACAAAAATCAAGAATCGAGCTGCTTCAGAGCAAGAACAGTTAATGCCGATTTGTCAACAAAGAAAGTGTTAAGAACTGGCATGGAGAAAAGCAGATCATCATGGTGATCCGATCACTTGTCAACAACTTATATTTTTTTCATCCTTCTATTTTGTATAACCAAAAAAACTTGATAGTTACCTAAGAATAATAATACATTGTGTATTTAAGCCTGGAATTAGAAGCACATAATAATATGAAACTAAAATTATGGAACTCATCCAAGAGATTAGCGGGAAAAAACAATGTACATAAAAAATTCCATTTTATTTCGTAGAACCAACAAATTAACACCCATTGTAATTATGATTAAATTATGTGAATTTAAGTTTGGAAGGAACATTTGATTATTAAACCCACAATAACCTAAATTATGAATATTGTGGCAAAAAAAAAAGAAGAAAAACCAAACTTCAAAATGAGCCCCTGCAATTAGAAATAAAAACAAAAAATATGAATCTTAAAAAAATATAAAATGGTAAAGATGCAGGTATGCCAATTTATAGTGCAACATTACTTTAGTTAAATTAGATTCACCAAATCTTATTGACTAGCTGCCTTGCTATGCAAAATATGGAAACATTTTGCATTACTTAAGTCCAATACAACCTAGTACAAATCAATTGGTGAAACCAATCAAGAGAAAGGTGATTAATGCCCCAGCTTTGAACAACTTCCTTACATGCTAAGCTACCATGGTCAAGACTCTTGAAAAACGTTAAAGCATATTGCAATAAATAAGCTAGAAAGTTAGATTAAATAACAAACTTATCCAAGTACGAAAAGAGGGATGAATATTTAGTAATTAGACAAAGTAGAAAGTTAAAACTAAGTACCATGAAGAGAAGAATCAATCCATAAACAATAGTATTTATGCTAAGCACAGGCTTCCAGTCTTCACGCAGAATGTTGAGGCAGACATTTCCCTCCAAGTCAATATTAGGATGGTAAACCTGGATTAGAAATTTCATGTTATCAAAATGAAAAAAAGGAACTTTCACTAAATACTACCACATGTTAAACTTTACCTTTGTCTTGCATTTGACCTTTGGTGGCTCATGAGGATAAGAAGGAGATACTTGGAATGTGAAAATAAACGTACCACCTCTAACAAAATCATTAAGCAGAAAATAAGTTGAACCAAACACATGACAAGTCCAATTGGCTTACAAAGATTTAGAATTGGACAACAATAGTCAAGCTATAAGTTAAGGAAATATATTAAGATTACTAGAAAAATACTACATGCCAAATCACTTTTGAGTTTTGACATGAGTAGTCGCTTAAAAACACAAGTAAACACTGGAGAACATTGATGGGCTACTACTTACTGATAGTAACCTTCATCAGGTCTTATGCTGATTTCGAAATTCATCAGATCATCCTTGCCATTTGGAAAAGTTATGTCTGTGCTTTTTGGTAGATTCAGCTCGCTGATATCTGGAGATAGAACACAACACTTTATTATATATCATATCAGTAAGAATAGAATCTTACAAGCAAATTTTGACTTCAGTTCAATAACCCACAAATTAATTGAGAACTACTCTTGACAAATAATTCTAGATAATGTATGAAAAAACAATGGAAGACAAACAAGCATCATAATATGGAGCAAATCTACAACATAAGAAGGAACACATTGCAACATGCTTTTGAGCATTAGATTAGTCATACTACTGAAAACTCATTTGATAAGATATAGTCGCAATGACATAATATAAAATAGTTTCACAGCTTTATTTAACATTACCGTAAAATAGCGATCATCGCACAATGCTGAAGTTGAACTGAGAAAGGGAACATAGAGTTAATGGTTTTGAATTTTGATAACAAAATAAAGAATGGAACTAAAGGATCACCATATTCTTATGAATGAATACAGCAATAGTAGTATAGTGCAGCAAAGTTAATGAAGATCATTTAAGTAAAGCATGTTTCCAATCAACAAACAATCTATGGCAAAAAAACAAATAAAAAACACCAGTAGGGTATCTTTTGTACATTAACTTATAGATCTACCAAGGTATTAACCACATTTTGAAGTTTTGTTATCGGTGACAAGAGTATCCCAGAGTGGTACTGTACCCTTATTAAGCAGTGATAACACAACAAACAACAATGTGATTTTACAAATAAAATAGTTTTATACATAACAATTAATATTTTTTAAGCTTAAAAATGATGATATAATTGATAAACTAATAATGTTAATAAAAACAAAACTCGTAAACACTAATCAAAATTATAAGTACTAAAATATTTTATATGAATTAGCACAAACAACTAACGGTCAGACAAACCTTTGTGAAGACGCAATTCTCCAGCACTTTGCTTCTTGATAGGAGCCTTTCCACTGGAATTTGCTGCATCCTCCCGTCTTTGGTCCTTAATTTTAAAAAGCTTTATCATTGTTCTGCAATAGTTTATAAAAATGAAACAGGAAGAATATTATTCATCAGAAACGTAAATACTTTGAGTGAGTTTGATATAGAATTGCAAAGGATCTAATATTTGACCATGAGATATAGAAGGCAAGCATGCACAGTTCTTTATTTGTGCATGGTGCTATCCAAACATGGGCTTGCTGTAAGTAAACCCCCAAATTTAAAGGCATTGTTTAAATGTGATAACTGTCTAAAGGTTTCGAAATATCATTTCTTGCTCTGGTACAATTTCAAAGTTTTAGGTTTGAAAATCTTAATGGCTTGAAGCGTTTGGATATGCTTTCCACGTATAGACATCAAATATATATATATATATATATATATATATATAGTAAAAGAATGATCAATATGCAAGTTAACAGAAACATATACAATCTAAATGCACTAATCTAAATTATTTTTGCAAGACGATTTAGAGAAATTCTTAAAAAAATACCCAAAAAGAGTATAACTAAGGGGGGAAAACTTAAAATAACACAAAAAATGTATGAAGCTTGGAATTCCATGTGCACACATGCGTGGACATACATAAGTAGGTTGACATAACTTGTTAGTAGTCAATCCGAAGAAAACATTAACAAAATATTGCCTCTAAGATGTTATCATTTTCTTTTCAGTATATGTCTTGTGTCCCTGAGCAAGATCTAGTTTGCACAGAAAGGGCTATCAGAATATGGATGATCGGATCAGCACAAATTAATCTTAAGTTTAGCACAAAATTTACCATCCTCCATCAACAGCAAACCTAAACTGCAATAATGTTAAGAGAATTCCGGTTTTGGTTGTCAACCTAATCAAAACTCTCATCAAACAGACCAATTCTGAACCAGAATTAACTTGTTACAAAGAAACAGGAATATTAACTTGCCTATTAGAAAGAGGGATAAAATAATCTTTAAAAGAGCAGGAAGCAAGATATGTCAAGATCAAACAAACACGATCAGGACGATCACGAAAAGACCTAAGCGTGCTAATTTAACGGGCACCAGACGTTGTAGAACCTAGGGTTCGTCCTATTCATTCGGATAGAAATTACACGTATCCAAAACCTTCCAGATACATCATACAAAGTAGGCGGAAGCAATCGGTAATCAGACAAATCGGGCGATCCCAAACGATATAGAGAAAGAAACCTTGCGCAAGGTGGTCGAATTCGACGGGAACAAACGGAGAAGAGGGAGTAGAAGAGAAGGACAAATACATACGATAAAGATTCCCCAGTCGGTGCCGCCGCTCGCTCCGGTCTCCTTTCAGTACCGTCGCCTACACGGAGGCTGTCGCCTTCTGGTTTGGGGAAAGCGTAGGGCAGAATCGAAAGGAGCAGGGAAAGTGACCTTTGCGAGAGAAAAGCCAACTTGGCTCGGCCAATTTATGCGAGATTATGTCTGTCATTGTCAAATGGGTCGAGCTCACGGGAGGAATAGACCCGATGACGGTTTCGAACCGTCGATTCAAAACTATCGGGCGTAACCTTAATCATCTTACCATTCACGATTCCCAACAATTCATTATTATTATTATTATTATTATTATTACTGCATTTCTCTCGAGGAATGTTACAGGTTCTCCCTTACTAGATAGTTGAGCTCCTTAGTTTTTTTGGACCGAGTAATATCATCAAAGCAAGCTCCGGATAACAATATTACTAAGTTATAGAGCAATAGTTACAGAGTTTTAGCTAAGTGATATTACCGTGGTCCACCGAGCACTATCATCAAAGTTCTGCAGGACGTCAAAACCCTGCCAAGTAAGAACGATCAGAATCAAAGAGTATATTATAACATAAGGTTCGTTGAGCAATATTATCAAAAGCTCTGGAGGATAATATTTTTTAATTCCATAAAGCAATGTCAAGGCCCCATCGAGTAACAACGCTCAGTTTCACAGAGCGATAGAATAAAGGTCAGCCGAGTTTTGCCAAGACTCCGTCGAGTAGCAACGCTCAGTCTCACAGAGTGATAGCATAAAAGTCTGCCAAGTAATATCATCAAAGCTCTGCATAGCAATAACACTTAGTTCTATAAAGTAACATCATTGAGGTTCATCGAACAATAATATTAAGTTCTCACAAGGCATTATATTGAGGTCTGCAGAGCAATACTACTGGGTGAGTCTTTCGTCAAAAAGTTTGTGGTTTCCAACACGTACATGACACTCGATGATTGGAAAAATAAGTGATGGATGTCAGTGGTGGTTCCTTTGATTCCTTCTTCATAATACACGACAATTAGTGAACGACAATTAGTGAATGTTGGAAGAGTAATGACTATCAAAGCAGTGTCTTCTTCACTTTACGTAGCAATCAAGGATTGGTAGCACAGTAACAAATCATTAGAAACCGCATCTTCACTGACTTAGATAGGAAGAAGTAAAAAAGGCACGAAGGCAGGTGGATGTGGAGATTCTCTTCTAACAACTATATAAGCACCCTAGATGGTAACTTCTAGGTATGATTATCTTTTGTTTCTAACTAGCGGAGACAACTCTTTTTTTTTACTCTCTCTCTCTACCGATTACTAACATGAGCGTTTGAGGGGTCGCGCAAGAGGAGTTGGCCCGACTCTAACTAGTGTTACTTTCTTAGATATGCAAAGCTATATGAGAGAGGAGGACTTGTTGAGAAGGAGGAGCCCGAGAGAGTAGAAAAAGAGTCATCAAATTGGCGTCCTCTATAGGAAACTCTTACAGAAGGTTACTACGACTCGATCCGGTAAAGCGACGATGGAGGATCTACTTAGATATTCAGTTGGATCTTCCCAACCTTCGTTGTCTAACCCCAACGAAGGTAGTCGAGATTTGAGATTGCACAAAAAAAATCTCACGTTTGGTGGCAACTATATATCTTAGAAGAAGTTTGACGATGAGAGGGTGATCCCCACTGTTTGAGGGAAGAGAAGCGCTATCTACTAAAAGATTGCTGGTAATTACTCCTATCTTGCATAGTTCTAGAGGAGTTACTTCTAAATATCGACTTGACAAACAATTGATCTTTAATACGCCTGTTGTTCCATCACTGATGGTATCTTATCTGAACATTAATATTTTGCTGGAGGAAAACCTTGTTCGGATTTCCATCTCTAAAAGAATGATTGCTCGGTAGATTCTTTTCTATGAGAAGATCTTACCAGAAGATTTACCATATCATTTTCATATGTCCCATGTTGCATAATATAAAGGTTTTTTAGATCTAGAGGATCATTTATATCGTTTTGAAAATTTGGTAGTGTTGTATCAATAAACTGAAGGGTCAAGTGTCGTATCTTCGTAACCACTTTAGTTGGACCGACACAACAATGGTTTAGTACGACTATCTTTTCCTTTGATGATATCACTACATTATTTTTACAATAGTTTTCTAATTCCAAGAGGTTTGTTCCCACTTCTCTTAGTTTGTTTAATCTTAAGCAAAGGTCTCAAAAACTTTGAGATAGTATGTCCAGCGATATACTCGAATGGCGCGCGAGATTCATTCGACGGTTCTAAAATTTTGACGGGAGCCTTTGCACAAGGGCTTCAGAGGGGATTTCTTTCTATCTTTGTTCAAAAACCTCCATCAGATTATGATGTGCTCCTAGTGCGAGAGGAAAGTTATATAAATATCGAGGAAGCTTAACAAGCTAGGTAAGAACAGAGGGAAACTCGTCCGGAGAATATTAATAAGTGATCCCCCCTATGCTTTACCTCTATCATTCTAAAGAAAGAACTATGTAGATTTGTGATGAATATCAAGTTTTGAGGTGACCTGTAAGGGCACAATAAGGACCTCAAATATAACCTTCTAATGTCTTTTGCGACTTCCATCAAAAATATGGTCACACCATTCGCAATTATCAAGGACTAGTGTAAGTATTTCAGGGTAGTTTTGATGTGATCAACCAAGTTCAGTTAGGTCCTGTTGTGTTTGATCCTTGTGTCTAAGTGTGCAGGAGCTCAGAAACACAAGAAATTGAGCGGAAGACCCAGTTAGCGAGAAGGATCGATGGCACGGGAAGGAAATCGACGGGCTTGGTGCATCCAAAGGACGAGATGCTGCGGAAGAGTACATTGGTGGACGAAAAGGACGTGCGCGACGGTCCGAAGGACAAGAAGCCAAGGAGAAA
>JBBMJZ010007331.1:0-11628 GCA_037833815.1 Zingiber zerumbet | reverse complement strand
TACAGTGATGAGAATTGCATACCTCCGTCGAAGTCTGGGGGTCCTTATATAGGACCCCGGGGAGGCGCGGACACGCTCCTCGATGCGTGCATGCTTCCCCAAACATACATAGAATGGGTGTGCCAGAAAAATATGTCTGACGTCATTCCGCAATCGTCCGAGCATATCTCTGATGTGACAGTAGAAACTTCTATCGTACGATTCTACGTACGGCTCAGCCGCCGACCCAGCTGTTTGTCGGTGGCAGTTGTCTCAAAGATGATATCAGTAGCGGTCCCCTTTGTCCTTTTGCGTCTTTTGTCTATTCCTGGGCCGGGCGAGCTGGCCGCCCGACGCTCCTGGCCTATGGGACCGTACACGCTTCGGACCGAGCGGGGAGGCCCCCGCTCATGTGCTCGGATGGGATCGCGGCTCGTTGTCCTGTGGCTCGGCCGAGCGGCCTGTCCGCTCGGCTCAGAAGCTCTTCTACCTTGAGCATCGGAAACCCGACCCGTCGCGGGTTGTCTTCCGTCCGACCGGCCGGATTCTCATCCGCTCGGCACAACCTACGAGTTGAATCCCTTGACTTTTGACCTCCACGTATCATTGACTCCTGCCGACGTGGATTCCCCGTCCTTACCACCGGATCAATATAAATAGTAATTAATATTAAAGTAGTTATATGATTTGAATTAGAAATGTATTATTTAGAAGCTCACAACATTTTCTCAACGTTCATCCCCTTCTCATTTTATCTACCTTTGGAGCTTCTTTTCTATTTCTATGTTTGCAATATAATCGGATACCATATGAATTAAACGGATCGATTCTTTCCTCACATTTTATTCTATCCTTATTAAATAGCATATTTATTACAAAAGGAATGAACTGTCCTCTAAGTCTATATTTTATCGGTCAAAATAATAAAAAGATTGAATTGTAGGCAATTAAATACTCCTCAAATGGCCACTGGCTTGTGGCTTCAGTGCGTTTCCACTGCCAAAGTATCTTTATTGATTATATTTAAGATAAATACTGAATATTCAAATACGTTTGATTTCACACGTCCAAATATTTTTTTTTCGATATTCAAAATTAGAAAATTCACGTTAGTGGGGCAATTGCAGTTGAGGCTCACCTGACATATAAACTTTCTTGAATCTTATCATCAAGTCAATTGAAATAATTCCTTTTTATTTTATTTTATCTATTCTCTTTTCCTTGACATGAATCAATCCTGTATGTTTGAGAAAAAGGAGGATCCAGTTTAATCCTCTTCTTCTCGCATTATTTCGATTTCCATGTTCTAATTCTCACGAATTCATCGTCGTGATCCTCGCGAATCCGCTCGCGTTTTTTTTTCCCTCTTTCTTTTCCTTAATCCTTTTGGTGAGAAACGCTCGTCGAATCGAAAGATCACTGATCTAGAAGCGCCCGGAGATTGCATTTAATTTCTACGGATTCGATGGAGTTAACGAGGGCAAAAGGCCAATTTCCGATGGAGAAGCGATGGGCGTGGCTGCTGTTTCTCATCTCGGCCCTCCTCGCCGTCGCCATCATCTCCTCCAACATCAGCATCGTCTCCTCCTTCCGCACCATGTTCGTCGTCGTCCACGCCGCACCCGCGGCGGATCCTCCCCCGTCCCCGGCCCTCCCCCGACTCGCCTACCTGATATCCGGGTCGAAGGGCGACCTGGACCGCCTCTGGCGCGCGCTGCGGGCGATGTACCATCCCCACAACCTCTACGTCGTGCACCTCGATCTGGAGTCGCCGGTGGGGGAGCGGCGCGAGCTCTCCGCCCGCGTCGCGGGGGACGCTGTCTTTGCGGCCGTCGGCAACGTGCGCGTGATCCAGAAAGCCAACATGGTCACTTACAGAGGCCCGACGATGGTGGCCAACACGCTCCATGCTTGTGCCATATTGCTCAAGATGGGGAAGAACTGGGATTGGTTCATCAATCTCAGCGCATCGGATTACCCCCTCGCTACACAAGACGGTGAGTCTCTTCATGCTCTCAAATCCTTTAAAACCAAGCTATTCCTGTAGAATCATTAAAAAAAATCTCATAAAAATGATGTCAGACTGGATCAAAGATTCAAACTCCTTGTTTGTGCAACTTGTTTAGCTTTCATCATCATGTTCTGGCCTCTAATTGGGATTTCGTTCTTACCTGTAGACATATTACATGCCTTTTCATCTCTGCCGAGGAACATAAGCTTTATGGAGCATACAAGCAGATTGGGGTGGAAAGAGTTAGTATAAACTTATCTTCGTATCATATAAATTGGCTTCGACTCTGGTCCAATTGTGTTTGCAGGATGAAGAGAGCAAGGCCTCTGATAGTCGATCCAGGACTGTATTCCGTTAACAAATCGGATATCTTCTGGGTTACACCCGAGAGAGGGTTGCCATCCGCATTCAAACTGTTCACAGGTACAAACTAAAAACTATTGGCAATGGCATAGCTTGAATGCTCCTTCAACCTTCTTCTTAACAGGGTCTGCGTGGGTTGCGATCACCCGAGAGTTTGCTGAGTTCTGCGTGTGGGGATGGGACAACCTGCCAAGAATCCTGCTCATGTACTACACCAACTTCGTCTCCTCGCCGGAGGGATACTTCCAGACAGTAATCTGCAACTCGCCTCAGTTTGCTCGCACCGTCGCTAACCATGACCTCCACTACATCTCCTGGGACAGGCCTCCCAAGCAGCACCCTCACGACCTCACCGTGGATGACTTCCCCAAGATGGTCGGGAGCAACGCCCTCTTCGGCCGCAAGTTCAAGCGTAACGATCCCGTGCTGGACAAAATCGACGCGGAGCTCCTTGGCAGAGGCAAAGGAGACTTTGTCCCCGGTGGATGGTGTCGAGGCGATCCTCCATGCTCGAAAGTAGGCGATGTCACAAGACTTGTGCCTGGGAATGGCTCGGAGAGGATAGCTTCGCTGTTCGACAGAACTGTTCGATCGAGAATGTTTTCACGAAACCAGTGTAGATAGAACTGTTCTGCCAGTGGATCTTCTGGTGCGATAGTGCGTCATCATCCCAATAATGCAGCATCTTAGTGAATTTCTGGTGCTGCCGAAACTCACTGTTAGAATGTCACGGAGGATAGAAGATTTTGAAGTTAGGTGGAGTGTGTAAGTTATAGAAAGCACAGGTGAAGTAAGATCTAGATTAAGTTGAATTTTCAAGCATGTTATCAGAAGGAGCAATTGAATAACCTCTGTTAGAACCAAAGGAATGGCCTGTTAATTTTGATAAAATTCGAGCTTAATTTGAACTAAACAAGTTTGAATAAGCTCGATAGATATTTTAACTTGAACGTAACTAAACTTAGATCATTCGATTGCATCTATTTTTTAAAATATTTTTTTAAAGAAAATTATTCTATTTGCTCCAAACCTACTACCAATCCATGGAAAACTCGGCCACTCAACACGTAAACTCTGGAAATGTGATTGATCCTATTTAGAAGTTGTGAGAGAGAATTCTGGTGAACGTGTGAGGAGGCGGCACGGGAGGTGATTCCCGACTAAAAATTAGATACGTGAGAAGTCTACTAAGTGACTAGTCTTAACTGAAGGTTAGGCAAAGAGAAGCATAGCTAGTGAAGCTAGGCTCCAGTAAGTGAAGTTAGGTGGTAAAAGTTCTTGTAAGTGAAGTCAGATAATGGAAGACTTAGTGAGTGAAGTTAGTCCCTAGTGAGTAAAACTAGGTGGTGGAAATCTTTATAAGTGAAGTCAGACAGTGGAAGTTTTAGTAAGTAAAGTTAATCCCTAGTGAGTGAAGCTATGTAGAGAAAGTCTTAGTGAATGAAGCTAGGTAATAAAAAATCCTATGGGATGGTAATCCTAGTAATGAGAAGTCTTGGAAGAATAAACTCCAAGCATGTGTCATCCAATGATTTCCAGTCGACCGCACGTGATTGATTGGACCAGCCAATCTTAAAAGCTACAACCGTTGATTCACTTTAATATTTTATATCTATTGTGCTAACTTGGTGTTGCATGAAAGTCTTAGTTTATTAGGTTGATCAGACACTAAACAGAACTAGAGAAAGTCTAAATATGTCTGAAGGACCAAATATTTGACATGTAAGGTTAGGTAAGCAACAGGAAGAGAGATCCAATGAGGATGTGTTTTCAATTGAGGAAACAACAAACGTCGGTCCGACTTAGAATTTCAGCAAAATCTGAAGTCAGGACCGGACAGTCATGTAATTATCAAAATACTTATTTTTTTATATTATGCAAATTTTGTTAACCCTGTAGTGTAGGACATTGAAGCTAGAAACTAAATGGAACAAACAGTTCCAGGTGTCCGGAAAGAGACCAAACGCCTGGAGGTCAAAGTGCTCGAAGTGAGCCCATGCACTTGTACCGACTTAGGATTTCAGCGAATTCTGAAATCAGGACCGGACAATCACGTAACAGGCAAAATATTTATTTTTCACATTATACAAGTTTTGCCAACTCTGTGGTACATTGAAGCTAAAAGTTAAATGGAAAAAGGAGTTCCAGGCACCTGGAAAGAGACCAAATGCCCGGAGGTTAAAGCGCTCGAAGTAAGTCCAGACACTTGTATGGTCATGAACCCAATCACTTGTTTAGATGAGTTGACGTACTTCAACTGACCGATACACGTTAGCATCCATGCACTCAAGATAGTCCAAGTATCTGATAGATAGAGGCCACTAGATAAAACTACAACAATATTCCAAGCGCATAAAGGAGGATAACCCAGCGGCGAAACAGAATTAAATAGGCCTTAGCCATTATGCCTGGAAATGCCTATAAAATAAAGTCAGCGACAACTTTCAAAGACGACGTCTTTTCAGAAGATAGGTGGAGTGTGTAACTTATAAAAAGCATAGGTGAAGTAAGATCTAGATTAAGTTGAATTACTCTATTTACTCCAAATCTGGTACCAATCCATGGAAAATTCGGCCACTCAACACGTAAACTCCGTGGAAATGTGATAAAAATAAATTCAAGTCAGAACGCGTTCAATATCTCGTTACAGATGATGAATAGGAAATTCCCATGAAACTCAAATACCTTTCATAAAGAAATTGAAAGATTCATTTCGTGAACCAACTCTAACACAATCTTCGGTCAAATCTTTATTTTTTTCATCGATGAAGCCTTTGAGATCAGCCAATACATCATCATCTGCCAGAGATGCATTATAGGGTCCGAGCAATGTTCTTGAACTCATTGAGGCAAGACTGTAGGATCTTTTGGCGCTTGTTAAGTGACTGCCTTTCATTTTGAAGAACGTCGACAGCACCAGGTGCCACGAACATGTCCATGAACTTTTCATCGTTTACGGCAAAAAGTTCGAGGCCGAGAGCAACAAACAGTCTTTCTCTACTGCAGCATTGAACAGAGTATCTTACAAGTTAACATCCAACAGCACTGGAAAAGAATGTGGAGGCATAGGAAGCATACCAGGGAGTTAAGAATCCAGCACTCAAGGCCGAGAGGACATTTCTCTCGATCAGAACTTGGCGAATCCTAGCAAAATGTTGAGCTGACATGGAACAGATCTCGGCATACGAAGATCCAGCTTTTGATCCCATAGCACCTGCCCCAAACAATATGCTGTTGTTTTGGTATCTGTTAGCATCTACATTTCTTCCACCAGCAAGTCTTGCTTGCCGTTTCCTCCCTCCGGCATCCATTAGGTTCCCAATTTCCTTCTTCTTGATCCCGAAATCATCACTTGGCTGATCAGGTGAAGGTGTTTCGGGAACTGTCAATTGGCTTTCTCTAAGCACATCCTTTGTTGTTTCAGTTACTTTACCAGGCGTTGAGTGTTGTTGATCTTTAGGCGCTACATTCTCTTGATCAGCACCAACTTCATCTGTTGCACTGTCTGACAGTTCGGGGAAAAATGAGGCAGCAGGAAGCTGACTATATCTCCCGGCATCAGCTACAAGATCATTCTCATAGCAGACTTGGGAGTAGGGGCTAGTCACTGAATTGAGATGGTGTTGCACTATTTGTTTGCATTGCTTGGATAGATCATGGATGAAGTTGTTGTAAGAACGCCTTAGAGCAGCATGAAATCCAATGTACCCATCCATATCACCATTTTTCTTCCGGTCTGAACCAATATGAATAGATTAGTAGGATAAAAAGCACTTCTAAAAATAGTGTCACGAAAACAAAATAATTACTGTTAAGTCAAGACCAAGATAAATTTTTAGCATTATATCGCATCTAGACAAACCCAAATAACTACAACAAACACAGTTTGATGACAATGATGACGACCATGATGATTATTTGAACTGAAGGATACAATGGACAAGTTCATACACAAAGTATCAAGTATTTCTGAATAAGACTATTCAAATGGGCATTTAGGTGCAAAACATTCATTTCTGAAATGAGGCAACAGCAACAACATAAAAAATTTGACAGATTCTAAAGAATTTTGTTTACTTACATTGTTTAGTGCATGGAAATGCAGAAAACCAAAGACAGGATACCACCAATACTAGAAAATGATAAACCCCACATCAGTGGCTTGTTGGAAAAATGTGAAATGTTACTCAACTTCACGAAAAAGTAATGTACACTCCAAGGGGGTTTCTGTGCAGCTTACTATAATCAGCTGTCGGCTGAGTAACAATCAAGTGCTAAAGAGAGTATGCATTTACTTTCACAACTCATATTGTTACATATATAACTTTTTATTGGAGTTAAGCATGCAATTATCTAGAGAACTTTATTCAAAGAAATTGAAGAAAAAGATATTTGCAATCTTAAGGAGCAAGTTGTCATAGAAAACAGCTACTCATAATTTGAGAAAACATACAGGTGCAATATATTACTTGAAAAAAAAAACTTATTCAAGATCTTCTATCCCCAAAGTTTCCTTCTTATGCATCCAGGCATTCAATGAACCTCACATACATAAAGTAAATATTACCCAAACAGAGAAAAAGGATTCTAACACGATAAAATGACCAGTTAGCAACTTACACTCAGAGTCATGACTTCGGTTGCGCACCAAAGCAAGGTCAAAAAGGCTTTTAAGAACAAATGAAAGGCGTTCACATGCTGTATCCAGAAGAGGAGCAAGCCAAGCTCGTGCAGCAGCACGTGCTATTTCAGCAGCTGCCTCAGATAAACCTCCACCCCCTCCTCTTCCAGCATAAGCAAGCAGTATATTTGCAACCTGAGTGCCAAGGGCATTGTTGAAATAACTTAACAATAAGCTTGCAACAATTCAAATTTACTCAGAAGTCAGAGAAAACCAGCAACTATAAATTTAGTTTTACTTTCTCTCTAGAAACTTGTGGGCACTCAATAGAATATGTAGCACATCTGAATTCATGCATTACTCTCTCAAACGCTGCTCCTCCATAAAGTCTAAGGGTGTGATTTGGAGGCTTTAGGGCCACAGTGACTCCAGGCCAGCTTCCGTTACCACTCTCCGACCGCTCTTCACCAGTGGTTTTACCCCATTGCTCAGGAGCTGGATCCGCTGCTCCTTCAATTAAGGTCACCTAAAAGAATGCAGAAATATCATCTGATGTACAAAAATAAGTACAACGTGAAGAAGAAATGAACTCAATAATGGAGATTCAAATACATCTGTACCATATGACTGCAGATAGAAGCTACATACAACATAGCTGAATGCCTAAGTTGGGTAACATCAGAGGTTGCCTGTAACTTGGATTCTATCCTGACTAATTCAATGGACACTTCGTTACAACGCTGTTCTAATTGCGCAAGTGTAGCCGGAGCCGCTTCCTTGTATCGATTTTGAAGTTCAGTTTCTAAGAATTCACGTAGACGACTAAATCCAACATATGGTCCAAACTTTTCCTCATTAAATCCTCCCTTAACATTATCACGCAAATGGCGATGTACTTCCGCATCTACCTGAGAAATTTGTCTACGGAATTCCTCATTTGTGACAGTTCCACGATCCTTGGGCAGAGCCACAAAAAAAGGGTGAACATTTTCGCCAAGGTATCCACTTGCACTTAGATAGTTATCTACTTCCCATCGTTCAGTAAATTCCTAAAGGCACACATTAAAACAAAAAAAAAATAATGTAATGAAGTTAAACAGAATTATCACAATTAAATGGGGCGAGATTCTGACACCTTCAAGCGATTATCAAACTTAGAAATGACTATAAGTGTTCGTTTAAAGTTTGGATCAATCTCACGGACTGCATCCAACCATAGGGAAGAACACCATTCCACACTGCTCTGCTGAAGGAACAGGAGAAGGCGATGAGGTGGGCTTGCTAACGACTTCACCATTGACAAAATCTCACTAGGAGTGCTCTCTGGTTCTCCTTTCTTTGCCTATAAGAGAGAAGTTTAAGACGCAATGAATGAGAAAAAAATGGAAGCTTAATTTTATTTCTTTAGCAAGTTTGCTGAAATAAATAAATCACCTTCAGGACAAAGCCAGGGGTGTCGATAATGGTGAGGTTAGGACAATAGGCATATTCAGCTCGCATCACAATAGGTTTAGAGGAAACAGAAGCCTGAACCTTTCTTAGATGCGTTTCTGTTCTTGATCTTATAACATCAGCTATTGAAGGAGCCAAAACAATTGGGGCTCCATACTCTTCTGAGTCTTCTTCCTGTTATTATAAAAGTCCGGCGATGAGCATACCATTCATCAAACCTATATTACCAAATAAAGAAAGGCGAAATCTTGATAAAAATAAAAATAATAATAAAAAAGACAATTTTTGTCACACGATGCAGAAACCTCTGGACAATTTACAGGCTAGGAAATATAAAGGAGATAAACCCTAAAAATTGAGAGAAACGTAAAAAGGAATCTAATACTCCAGGTATTTACACCTGAAATCTGCATCGAGGTTCGAGGGCGGAGGGATCGTGGACCATCTGGAGTACGAGGGGTCGCCGGGTGCCCATCTCCACCTCCCGCACGTTGAACCGGAAGCCGAGGAGGGCTTCAAGAAGTGAGCTTTTGCCATCAGATTGACCGCCGAGGGCTACGATCTCGGGAATGGGAAGCTTCTCGCCGAAGGCGACGGCGGCTGCTTGCAGGCGGTTGTAGGCCTCAAAGCGGGTCCTGAAATCGGAGGACGCAGCGGTCGAGACAGAGGACTCCGTCTGAGCAGGAGGCAGAGCTCTCCGGGAGGCGGAGGAATGGGTCTTTGAGTTCGGGGTTTTCACCGGAGTAGAGCCCTGGACTCCATTGGCCGCCATGAGACAGCGAGAGTGAGAGAGAGAGATTCAGAAATTTGAAATGAAGCGAATTGGGATCGGGAGGGATAAGAATAAAAGAGAAACAGGCGATAGCCGGTGGCCCGGTGGGATGGTAAATGGATTGGGCTTTTATAATAGCCCATATCACGAAGTACAGATACTACACAATACTTGGTAGATTAAAGTGAAATGATTGGGAAAAATAAATTTCCACATGAATTATGGTAGATTAAGTGAAAATTAATATATGATAATGAAATTAAAAAAAATACATATATTTTTTAGATATTTTATTACTAGTCCATGTAAAATTAATTATATCTGAATTTAATCATATTCTTTTAAACTATTGATGGTAAACTACTGTTGAAAAATTTTGAATATATTAAATAGGATATCGTTGCACTTTTAATATTTTTTAAAAATTTAAAGATGTTAGATTCGTATTAAATAAACATCATTGTGCTAATATTATTCCTTTGAATATAATCATGTGTATTTAATTATTTTTAAATTATATAAGATCCTTAAATATTTTTGACTAGGAATTTGACAAGGGGGCGAAGTGGCATTTAGAAAAATAGATATTTCATTTATTGAAATTTTAAAAAGTAAGATGCACTCTTTTATATACTATTTATATCCTAACAATAACTGCACAACATTTGTACATTTAAAAAGTATAATTTTGTTGTAATACTCAATAATAAATAGACACAATAAGGGAATACTTTTAATCAACTCACAGAAAATAAAAGGTTTTCCAGAATATAAAAACCTAATATTTAAAATTTTAATAATTATCAATGTAGAATCAGAGTGATGTACTGCTGTAAATTCTAGTACCATAAGGACAAGTTTAGTTGATTATTAATAGAAATATATATTAAAGTTGAAATCTAAAATAATGCTCTAATATATATCCATCTTAATGTGTTATTCTAAATTATAATAACTAAAGATAATTAATCGAGAAAAGGTTTACATCTTTGACTCCTCTAATAAATAAAACCATATATATATATATATATATATATATATATATATATTATATTTCAATCTAAAAAAAAATTGATCCATATCATCGTACCATGCACCGTGGCAACAATGAGCGTTTCCGTTGAATCAGTAAACACTTCGTTAGTTGGCATCCATCTATATATTAAGATAAACTCATCCACCATAATATCTAATTGAGAACTATAAATTTTCATTATTTCTATCATTAAATGTACATAAATATTTAGGAACACTAATGGCTCCTCCACCATCATATCTAATTTCTCTTGCACTTTCATATCTTTTATTCTCTTGCCTTCATCAGCTTCATCAAATGAAGAAAGAAGGGTAATTATATTGCAATTGTAAATTTAATTTGTAAAAATTGTTATTTAATCTATTTTAAATCAATAAATGTTGCAGATTTATATTGTGTATATGGGAGCTCTACATTCATCAGAGTATCCAACCTCAAAGTATCGAACCTCTGAACTCCATCTTAATTTATACGTACCTTATTTTGTAAAAAGTTAATTATATTTTGTTGAATTTTGAGACTAAAACAATTTATAATGCAGTCTCCCCAATGAGTCACTCGTGTATAGCTACCGGGATCGGATCCTCTGGTCCGCAAACGCTGGATCAGTCCATGGTCCAGCTTTTACATTAGTGGGGGGCAATGACCCCCCACCTGTTAATAGGTGGGGGTCATTATCTCTCACTTATCTCCTTGTCTCGGTCCAGGAACGGACCAGGACAAGGGGACCAGAGAATCCTATCCCATAGCTACCAGAGGAGTTTCAGTAGATTTACTACTAAACTTACGAATGGCAAGGCTAAAAAATTGAACGGTATATTGAATAGTTATTATTTTGACGACGACGACGATGATAATAATAATAATAATAATAATAATAATAATATATAAACATAAATAAATTGTAGGAATGAAGGGAATAGTTTCGGTGTTTTCTAGTAAAACTATGGAGCTTCGCACGACGAGGTCATGAGATTTCATTAACTTCACACAGATAGTTAATAAGAATGACATTGTTGATTATTCTAAATGCACAGATAAAATGAATTAAAACAGTAAACTCTTACAGCGATCTCCCGCTGATCTGTAATCGGTGTCGGCAAGACTCGCTGTCGGAAGAGCGATCACAAGTTCGGAAAGCTCTCCGCAATTCCACGAACCAAATCCCACCGCCTCAGATATTCTCCTTCCTCTCTCTGCGTTACGCACCCCTAATGATCATTGGATGCACTATTTATAAAGGGAAATGGCCTAGGAGTATTATGGTCTTTTCCATCAAGAGTAGTGGGGAACGTGGACATGTTCCCCACGTTCCCACTTTCTCCATTTCCTACATCTCCCACTCATCCAAGATAAGTCACTAAGACTAGTTCATTCAAGTAAGTCACAAAGAC
>JBBMJZ010007305.1:0-11628 GCA_037833815.1 Zingiber zerumbet | reverse complement strand
CAATTTTGCTTGGAAAAGAAAATAAAATTTCAGTACAGAGCCACATAGAACTCCTCAATGAATGCTGAAAAGCTAAGGCAGTTGAACAGAAAATTATCATAAAAAAAAAATATAAAAAATCTCACAAGTAGATCAATTTTACCTAAGAGTTAAGGGCAAGAGTTGAAAATCATGAACTAAACATGGTTCTAAAAGTGGCTACCTGAGCTTTTGAAAGAGGATTGTATATCTGTCACATATGACATATGCCCATTTTTGAATCATTTAGACCAGCTTAGACTGAACCAATTGACTTACAACTCAAAGCTAACTTAATTTGCAAGTAATAAACAATTTAGATGGTAACGATATGCATGTTCTTACATACATCATCTATCTATATCATTGACTTATATTGATTTTATTCCTTTTTATAGGTTGGTCATTTTCATCAATACAATTTTTTAAAATATTTTTAATATTAACTGCATATGCAAAATGTATTGCATATACACTATACAGTAGGTTGATCACAAAATAGCACCTGCATACATTTTCTGAAATTGTGGAAATAAATATTACATCAGAGTAATTTTACATTGGAAACAATTAGGCAAAGGCTCATTCAGCAAAAAAAAACTCAGGTTACGACCTTTTGCCTCATTAGGGTGAAGACATAACAACTTACTAGAAAGGGTAAAAAAGCAATCCCAATGAAACATGAGCTGGTTTTCTAAGTTTGAAGATGACGTCTTTTTTCCTTTGGTATTTCATCCAAATACAATTCAAGGACCCCACATTGAGACTTCAATGACCAAATAACTACAAAGTGAAAATATTATTTCAAACAAAAATTTACATAACATATAGCCAACTTAGCTTGTCAGTTCAACAACTTCAGTGGCTTTATTTGGGTAAAATTGTATGGTTATCAATATTATACCAAAGATGACTACAAATGAAAAAGACATGGCACATTAGCTCCTTCAGTCAGACACACACACACAACTTAGAACAATCCGTCAAAGGGAAATAAAAAAAAATCCATACAGGTTATATAAGAATGAAAAGTATATTTTTCAACCAGAACAATCCCTCTTACTTTCCACAATAGTGAGTGCCTCAGGTAGATTACTTCACTCCATGGAACCTATTCTAAGAGATTCACAATCTGTAATCCTATACATCTATATCAAATACCTACAAGTACAAAATCTTTAACTTCCATCCTTGGAATTTGATGTCAAAAACATTGACTTGTGTTCATGAATAACTGCATACCTTTCAAGTATAATAATCATAACATTTGAGTAATATATGACGGAAACATAGGTCAGAAGGCTATGATTTTGTGAATTCGACCCAGTAGTCTAAAGAATTCTAGTTAAGACCTAACTTTAAAAACATATGTCAAATAGAAACATAACAGAAGAGATGAGCAATGGACTCATAACAGTACATTAATAAATTGCCTTCATGAGTGATTGTTTATACCACAATTATTTCTAATTCAAGCCCCAGTACACAACTTGAGAGTCTAACTGGCGAGTTTAACCAGTGGCAACTGAACACACCAAAAACCTATTAGGATGTTAAAATCCTTGCCGTTGCTCAACTTCAATAAATAAGAGAATAAAAAAATCCTTATTATGTCACTTGACTCCTCATAGTTGATCAGCAAAGTAATTACCTTATCATAGCCAAAAGCCTAAAATATAAATATGCATCATACACAATAGTTCCGTAATTTCTCATAAGTTTGCTTGTATGTGAGATTGAAAGGATATTCACGAAAGATGACAAGGACCTGTTGTAGAAATAAACCTAGACTTGAATGAGACGTGAAATGGCGCCACAGAGTTAAGAAACTATTGCGGCCTAGAAAAGAAGACACCTTTAAAAAAAGAATGACAGTCATCACAAATAGTAGTCCCTTCCTAGAACCTCCGAAGAGGACTAAGCAGTTAAGATACATGGAAGTGTTCCAAAAGAAGTAAGCATCTATGCGATGCAGCTCCAACTAAGTAATCAGGATTCACATAAATTTGAGATATTCACAAATTGGTATCTTACGGTTTCATGCTGCGCTTGCAAGGCCTGAAACTCTGCCTTATTTGCCGCCAACTCTACTTGCCTTGTCTCTTCTTGCTTCTTCATCAACTCAAACACCTAAATCGCAGAAGGCAAAAAGGAGGAGTAAAGTAACAACCCTTGAGGTTTCGGAAAAGGAAAACCGAAATCAAAGGAAACACTGAATTGGATCGGGGCACACCTTTTTGGCCTGCGACGAGCTGTTGATCTCGCGCAAGGCCTTCGCACCCCTCTCCAAGGCCTCCGGATCGAAACCGGCGGCAGAGGTCCGAGGGTTGTCGTTACGAACACGAGGCGCCTCCTCCGGCGAGGCCTCGGCCGTACGGGTAGGAGGAGGACCTCGTCGGGCAGAGCCGGAAGCTGTCGGTGAAGCCGTAGACGATTGTGAGAAGGGAGGGAACCTGAAGGAACCACCATCAGCATAGGCGTGCTCGGCAGCAAGGGCTGCGGAGGCGACGGCAGAGGCCAACATTGCCGACCGAAAACCCGCCATAGGAACACGATGGTGGCAAATCGTGGTCGGCAAGGGGAAGAGGCTTACAGGGTTTAAGGAGAGGCAAACTGCATTCTTGGGTATCAAGTAAGTTATTTTCATGGGTACACTCGCCGCGAGTAAAGTTCTGTTAAACCGTGGAATTTAAATTGATTTTTTTTTCAATTAATTTGGTTGGTTTTTAATTTCCTAATTAAATAAATCGAAATATAAAAATATATAAAATTCCCATTGATTATGGTTTAAAAAAATAATTTTAATTTTAATTAAATATAAAAAAATCTATTTAGTTATTTTTTAATTAATTACGTTTAGTTTGAATTTAATCACATACTCATCAATTTGGTATTGTAGAATAAAATGAAATTATAATAGTAGAATGGAATGAAATAAAAAAAAATGGTCTAATTTTATTGATTTGTTTGGTTATGTTAATGAAATGCTATAAAGTTTCATTCTATATTTGGCGTAGGTTCGGTTGATCAATTTGCAAGATACTTTTTAGAAAGTTCAGTTAACTCAATCGACTTGTTTGACTTGTTGGTCATTGACTTACCTAGTTTATGGTTAAATCATAATTATATTTGTACAATCAATCTATTGAGCGCCAAGGCGGATTTAGGCAGCTCGGGGATTATAGTGTATGGAAGGGTATTTAGTTATCATCTTCTTCGTAATGGTTTAATTCTTAGCTACGATATATTTATAAGAATTTATTCTTTAACTAAAATATGTAAGCATATAGGAAACTTTCGTATAATAGACTGATGGTTGTAGATTCAATATTACTTAGTTAATTAAAGGGCATATTTAGACATAGTGGCAAAAGGTGAATATACTCGCTCTCAGCGCCCCCCGCCAATCCGTCCTAGGACCAACACGAAAAAGATAAATCACAGACGGCTACTAGCCTTTAGAATAGTGACTATCACATAAATGAGACATTTTATCTCAGCTTTGCCGAAATTTGAACCTCAAACCTTATGATGGTAACACCTCATGTGTTAGCCATTAGACCGTCCCAAGGGGATAAATGGCCGATTTAGACATGACCCGTCTGTGAGATGATTTAGTCCAGCATTTATTATAAAAATTATCATGGGAGACTTTGAAATTAAAAAAAAACGTAAATTATTAAGTTAGAGAATTATATTTGAATATATTTTTAAACTACCTTTTAACTTTTTTTTTTGTAATATATTAACTTTGAGTATTTTATTTATTTTTAATTATTATATTTTTATTATTGAAAGTTATATATACACCGTATAATAATTATTTCATACTCAATCCCTCTAAATCCAAAATCCTAAATCCACTCCCTAATTATATGCAATTTTATTTTACTAAAATTTTTAATTATGCATAATTTTATTTTACATTTTATAAGAGGTTATCTTGGCGATTCAAATCCATAGCAATTTACTCAAAAGTAGTTAGATTTTGCCAACAAACTTATTTCACTATGCAACCTGAATAATTGGATTTTGGCAAAAACAAAAAAGGGCACATCGAATGGAACTTAATCAAATTGTCTCATCAGAAGGATCTTCTTAATTTTTTAATTTAAAAACCAAATTTATTGTTAATAAGTCGCTTGCACTATTTTGCAGTATTTTTTTTTCACATCACATAAAGGAAGAATGATGCAGAAGCGAAAACGATACTGGTCAAAATAAAAAGTTCTAGCAAATGTTAGGGATCTATGAATGTAAGCAGCAAAAAAAATAAAATAATGTGCGTGCTAAACAAAGCTATGAATTATATTACATGGAAGCCCTAAAAGGCAAACATTTGTCACAATATACAATAGAACAAATTAATTTATTATCGATTGTATTTACCTGAAATAGCTGTTCAATATTCCAAATTACATCAGAAAAATGGTTCTTTTGTGTTCCACTTGCAAAACTCTCTGGAAAAATAAAAAAATACACAAACCACGACTGTGGCTCTACAGGAGAGACAATAACACATGCAAGGAATAAGGAATTCACAAATCATGCATTCTTATGTGGGCACGAAAATTTCGCATATTAAATGTCGCAGCTGAAATATCTGTTACTCTCTGAATTAATCAGGCAAAAGTTGGCTCTAAGCACGAATCCACCATTTCCTGTAGGTTTGGATTCTCCAGCGCTGCTGCAACGCGCTCTTTGTCATTTAACTGCTTGTTCACTGGAATAATGCGAAAAGAAATTGAGTAAGAATGAAGCACAGAAAAACAAAGAGGGAAAAACAGTGATGCCAACAGCAAAAATAGTAAGGTATTGTACCCGCGGCTTCTGTTGCATGCGTTCCGGGAGCCACCCGGATGTCCACCTACAAAAAGATTTAGCCCCATTCAAGGAATTAATGAACACGGTAAAAATAACAGGAGGATCAGCAGGAAACTGCATCCAGACGTGGTAAAAGGGTACGCTGAAAGGACATCTGTCGTCATGCTGGTTCAAAACATATAATTCAGTAGAGTTACGGCTAAATTTGCCTTTTTGTAGCAGTTGTCTAATAATCAGCTTAATTTCTAAACACAATATAACTTAAAAGATTATTAAAAAATTTGACTGATGATTGGGGACACAGGTAAAAATCGAATGGTTGCTGCAATCACTCTATTAGTAAACAAACCCAATCACTCTTGTGTCTAAATCTCTCAATGTTTTCCACTATTTAAACCCCCTTTGCTTGCCACAGAACTGCCACAAGCCATGATTACTACAACGGGACCGAATTCCACAATCAGTAGCGAATTCCTCCATACCAACAAACTCATCTTCTAAATTCTCACTGTTCTCTAATATTGGTCCTCCCACATCGGCCTCGAGGTTCAACTAACATCTTCTGTTGGAGTTGGAGAGCACCAGACTGCTGCTGTTCCACTACGTGGCAACCTCATTTAGGCTCTACCATCTAGACCCCAATGTCTCTAGTGAAATCAGTTTAGCTTTTGCTTTATATTCCAATCCTGAAGGTGTTGCTTTACATCTTCCAAATAGAAAGTTCAGAGACCCAATTGCAATTCATACATAATCAGGTAGTTATTATGTTAAGAAGTTCATAAAATGTGAGCATAGTTTGCAAAATCCGTATCAGCATGTCAAAATATCTACTCATGGGATTGATAGAATCAATAATTATTGGAACTAATAGAAAAAAAATGTTTAGTGTATAAAATAAAAGTATTCATGCAATATATTTACACTATAATTTATCACTAGCATACTACTATTAATAATATTTATTAATTATATATATATATATATCAAAATGTTAAGAGTATACAACTAAAAATATATTGGCAAAGATGAACAAAATTAAATTATAAAATTCATAATAAAAAGAGTTGAAGTGATTTAGATCACCTAAATGAAGTGTAATAATAATTATATTGTATTCCCTTACCTGATTAATAAGAAACAACATTAAATATTTCAGGTCTGATTTGGATCCAGCTGGAAGGATGCATATCAAAATCAGCCGAGTTTTCAAGTTATGCCTGCTACAATCTAAACAAATTTGAAATTTTACAGGTATATATCATTGTCATCAAATACTGTATGTCCCAACTTTTCAGAGTCGACTGCATAAATCTTATCACTACATAGAGCACTATGCAACCCTACATCATTAGCCTTGCTTGAATCAATAAATTTTTTTAATTACATTGGCGAATGTGATACAATCTGATTTTTCAATGACTGTTGAAGTTCTTTAGTATCCCTTTATTTACCCATTATGCTTTTTGCTCTAATTGATTTGACTTTTCTCACTATAATATGTATTGATTACCTTTAAACATGTTTATATCGTCTCAACCTATTTTGTCTCATTTAATCATCTATCAACACTACACCTAATTGCTCTCTGACACATTTTTTTTAATCTTAGTTGTTCAAGTAACTCCACGGGTCCATCTTATAACTTTTGTCTTTGCTATATCAAACTTTTGATACGTATTAATTTCTAACAACCTAATATTTTGATTCATAAAGTATTGCAAACCATAGCACAATCATATCACTGCTCATTCTCTACACCATTAATAATATTTTCATAATTATCATGCCCCCTTATTAAATAATAAGATAAAGACATTTAAAACTCTTATTCATGAAAATTTCATATCCATCTTAACCTACTGAAACTATGCTCAATTTTTATTCTCCTTACGCTCTCATGTTTTTCTGTTATAATTCAAGCTTCAAATTTAATACTCTCATCAATACACAAAAGAAGTATACTTATATGATTGGTTAGTTTACCTAGTACTAACATAAAAAAGATAGGAACTTAAGGCCGACTCTTGGTGTATAACTTATAGCTATATAAAAATCATTTGTCATGCTTCTAGTAGTTCTAACATTGGGCAAGTATATGATTTCACAAACACTTTATTAATTGATTTTGCATGGCATTCAAACCTTGTAACGAGAAGGAAGACTGCGCATAAGCTTTACTCGCAAGCAAAGTCCAATAATAGTGGCCATACTGCAATGCTCTATTGTGGGTGTAAAAGTGACCCTGCACATATACAAACAGATTCTCAACAATAAATCTCATAACCAACTAGGTAAATGATCCTATCAAAGTGAAGGAAAAAAATGCTGACTTGCCTAACATGACTCTCTTTATCATTGACTTCAATTGACTCTTCTGTTACCACTTTCAACTCTTCCAATGAATATGGGTGTTCTGGGTCCTTGATATCTCTTACATGATCTGTGAGCATTAAGGAGTTGAAGCATCTAAGTAAAATAGAAGAAAAATTATAAAATTGTGACATAGTAATCAGATCTCAATGCCAGTACACAAACTGACCAAAACCACAATCCCCAATTAATATTGCCAAAATATAAAATATAAAAAATAAAAAATTAGTGCGTAGATGACGCTGCAAAAAATGCAAAAACAAATGATCCGACAGTCTTATCATCTGATGATTACTATTCATCATACTAACAGCATATCAATATTGCTGGTTTTTGTTTAACAAGTCATGCCTACTCTTAACTTCTTGTCTACTCAACTTATTGGCAGTAATCCACATAACAGTAGCCCAAATGAATGGAGGTGAATACACAAAAATGATGTTTATAAATGTAAAGTTTTGAAGATTACACAGATTTTGGCATTGGCTAGGAGTACATAAAATAATCCCAAATACCAAGAAGAGAACATGTAACTTACTCTATTAAAGGTATTATTCGTGATTACTTTTTATGAAAATAAAATAAGTCAGACAATCCCATGATGAAATTGATAACTACATATTGATTTGAATTTTAATCATAAAAATACTTTTGTTGAAGGTATTTTGTTGCCCCTGAATATGGATGAATATATTTCACAATAATATCTTTGACAAAATGAATTTGGATGAACATGTTTCACAATGCTATCTTAGATTCTTAATAACTCTTTCTCCCTGACCATCAGTCCATGGATTCACTAATTCAGTAGCAATTTCTGATGACACATGAATAGCTTTAATTTTTCCAAGCGTCACCTAGAGAATATATCTTCATGAGTTTCTCCACAATTCTACCATATGCAAGTTTCAAAACACTTTCTTCTTAAAAAATGAAACGCAATTCATAAATCATTTAGAACAAAGATCCTCCAGTCAAATATTGTCTATTGATGCTTTTCAGATACAAAGGGCGCAGTTTAAATCACCATTCCTCGTAGATCACATATTAAATAGGATACAACTTTGCACTTTCCACAACATAATCAGCGATACCTTCATATAACTAAGAATTCACACGATGATTTCTGAAGCAACTAAATAGATCAAATAAAGCGGACAATTTGCGATGATAAAAAGGGTACCGAAAATTTCTAGCAGATCAATAGGCTCTTCCGCATACTCATCTGTTACGGCTGCAAGACCACGAGGTCGACGTTCTTTTTTCTGATAAACTACGGGATTAGCATTGATCAACCCGACAACCATTTTTCGCTGTTCAGATCAAGTAAGGCGTAAAAGGGGCAGCGACCGCGAGGGCACCGCAGCCGGAGGGGCAAGCAGCTAGCGTAGTGAAGCGAGACGGAGAAGAAGAAAGTGCAAAGCAGCGGCCGCGGCGCCGGCTTGGATCCGGAGAAAGCGTGCTGTCGGTGGATGCGCTGCTTTCGCGACAGGAGAGGAGAGCGATCGACCGCGAAGGGGGAGGACGAGACCGTAGGGTTAGAGAGGGACGAAGGTGGCTCGTCGTATCGGATAACCGAAATCCCGAACCGGTGTGAGCCGGGCAGGAGTTGATTTATTCCACAAGAAAATTACAATTGTAGCCTTACCCTTTAAATTGCGTGGCGTGCAGTTGAAGGATGTATTTATATGCTTTGAGATTCACTTTGCTACAAAACTGAATCTCAAAGCATATAGCTTTAAGATTCACGTTACCAGATGATGACGACACACATCTGGTTGAGCTCCCTCGTCGGTGACATCAGCTAGTTTCTAATTCGTCATTAGCCTCGTCAACTACAATTTTTGAAACGAAAAAATAAAACTGAGAAAATTACGGGTGCGTTTAGTTTACACATTTTTTACTTTTATTTTTTGAAAAATATATATTTTCTAAAAAATAGAAAATGATTTTTTATTATTCTTTATTTTTCTAAAAAATATTATGTATTTTTTAGAAAATAAATACGAAAAATGTAAATCAAACATTATTTTTTTAAAAATACGTATTTTTCAAAAAATAAAAATAAAAAATACACAAATTAAACGCACCCTACGTTTTCAGAGAGCAGATCCTCTAGCCCGCAAATTGTAGACCAAAGGATGGTCCCTTATAAAAGATTGGATATTTTAGATGGACCCTACGTATTCATAAGTGGGATCTATCTAAATCATTCAATCACATATAAGGGATCATCCTCTAGTCCACAATTTACGGACCAGAGGATCCTGATGATTCAGGCTAACGTTTTCAGTCACGGTACTGAGTCCATTTATATTTTTAGTCTAGTAATTTATAATAATTTCTAATTTCAATCTGTTTTTTCTTTAAATTGAAAATTCTTCATCGAAAAATGTCCGACTATCGGAATATGGAATTGTAAATTAAATTTAAAGATTTTAATTTTTTATGTTTAATGGAGCTTTTTTATGAGTTAATTTATTCAAATATCATTTCCTACGATCAGATGTTCATTCCTCTATGTCTTCACTGTATTTACTGCCATCATAGAAATTTAGAAATAAAAATTATGTTCTTTAGGATGTAGCACAGATAGTACATTTTTGCCAGCACAGATAATACATTTTTATCGTGATAGTCCCTGACCTGATCGATTTTTAGAAACTGATGACTTAAAAATTTACTTCATCATGTGTTTATAATATATATATTTATATTTATCTTTCTTTATATCCTTAGGGCCGATACTAGGGAGCTACTAAAGTAGCTGTGCTTTACCTTTAATTGGTATGTAATCCTCCATTTTGTTAAATTCTTCTCGATTAATTTTCTTATCCCTATCTTTATCAAATTCTCCTAAGACCTAAAAAAGTGACATGGGTTATGATAAATCAAAACCTCTCAATTCAATTTACAACTCAACATTTCGACAGATATTTTTTGATGAAAAATTTTAATTTTAGAAAAAAAAATTAAATTAAAAAATATTATAAATTACTGGACTAAAAATAAAAATAGACCCTGTTACTAAAATTCAAAACAAAGTACAGTTTACAGGACCGAGAACAAACGTGCAAGTGATATTTCAGGAGAAAACAATCATATAAGCCTATGCCACTGCCTTTTTATCAATTGTAAGCTTGAAAGATTGACAAGGGTTTTAGTAACAGAATGATTGCTGTTAAAAAAAAGGTAAAAAAAAAGATTGCTGTCAAAAAGGAAATGGTAGTCTTGTCGGCTAGCAACTGTAGGCAGCTACAACCAAAAGGCTATGTAAAAACATCAAAGCTTCAGCACCATGATATTATTATTCATGCGTTGTGTAGATCCATACAGACGAGCTGTGTTGATCCATGCGGATCCATTTCTCCCTGTGTGGTGGACTCGACTTCCTCTGTCTCTAGTGGCAGAGAGCTAGACACCAAATATTGCTCCCAGAACTCACAGACAATGCCAGGGAGCTTCTCCTCATTGTATATGTTAATGTCAGTTTCTGTTGATAAATAATCCATCTCGAAAGGCCCAATCTCTCGAAAGGATGAGGCATTCTGGTTAGCACACAAGTCCTGTGACTTTCCCACTTCCAACTTCTCAACTGAAGACACAGCAATCTTCTCTGGAACTATGGTAACTACTACAGAAGACTGATCAGATTCAGCCGAGAGCACAGGGAGAAATGAAACAACAGAATTTGAAAGGATCTGTGATTGAGTAACACCAGAATTCTGACTTGATGTTCTTTCAAATACTTCAGATGAAGTTTGGTATTTCATTATATGTTTCATACTGAGATCAAAGCCCATGAATTGTAAAGTCAAATGCAGTTATGTATGTCATGAATTAATTTATTACTTGGATTCTCTTCAATGTATTCTCCTCCTCTTTTGTCTATTGTAGCAAACATGTTGGATACCAATATGTAGCAGGAGATTTTACGGGACTTAGCTGAATTTAAACTTACACAGAATTTAAATTCAACTTACAATTGAGATGACCTGAGCAGATGATCTCAGGCTGCCAGCAGGGGCTGGGGTTTTTCCAAGTGTCGACAAAATGAAGATCGACCGAGTTGACCTGCCGAGCTGACTGGCTGAGCTGCCGAGCCGACTGGCTGAGCTACCGAGCCGAGCTGCTAAGCCGAGCTTCCGAGCAGAAGGTGCGGCAGAGAGGAGTGAGGATCGGCCGAGCTGAGCTGCCGAGCCAAGCTGCCGAACTACTGAGCTGCCGAGCTGCCGAGCTGATCTGCCGAGCAGAAGGGGCGGCAGAGAGGAGTGAGGATCGGCCGAGCTGAGCTGCCGAGCCGAGCTGCCGAACTGCCGAGCTGCCGAGCAGAAGGGGCGGCAGAGAGGAGTGAGGATCAGCCGAGCTGAGCTGCCGAGCCGAGCTACCGCGCTGATCTGCCGAGCAGAAGGGGCA
>JBBMJZ010007284.1:0-11629 GCA_037833815.1 Zingiber zerumbet | reverse complement strand
GGTTACTCTTCATTAAGTGAAGGAGGATCTGTTTCTATAACAGAGAATAGCTCTAGCGTAGTAAGCCAAAATTTCATCCGTTGTTGCCAACGTCGCACTGTTCACGGGGGCTTCTTCTTGGTATTTGGACGTCGATGCCGCCATGGTAGCACATCTGAAGCGTCACTCCTTTCGTCGCCGCACTCTCACGCCAGCGCTGACGCCTCTTCTTTCTCTCCACGGCGATGATGCCGACTCCTCCTCCCGTTTCGCCTCTCCACGCCAAATAATTAATTGGTTAGTTTATAGTGAACTGTCAAATAATTAACCGAAGATATGCGTCCATCAAATGTCATCACTATTCTATTATAATAAATTAGATACATTCTAATCAACTAGACACTTTATAGGACTAATTTGCATGAGAGAGGATCCGCTGGTCCACTTTTTGTGGATCAGGGAATGATCCACAATGTAATTCTGGTCGGATCGCGGCCTTGATTTGACCTTAATTGGTTGTGATCACTCTTTAAATTCATTTTTTTCCATCTAAATTATAGTTTGGATCGGGATAGATGACAACTGGAGGGAATTATGGCCGTTGAAAAAAAACAAAGCAGGAAGGAGGAGGAGGTACTAGTCGAGTGATGAGGTCTGATGGGAGGGATTGAGGGAGAGAGAAAGTGTGGTGAGAAAAAAAAAAGAAGGAAGAGAGCGTGATGGAAGAGATTGAGAAGAGAGAAAGTGTGTGATCAAATAAGGAGATAGAAAATATGATGAGAGAGAACAAGAAGAGAGAAAGTGATATGAAAGAAAAATTAAATAAATATATTTTGATATTTGATATTAAGGAAAAAAAAATTAGTTTTTAGTCAAGGCTATTTTGGGAATAAGGAAATATTTTGATTGTTGAAAATAAGGTAATGACTCATTGAAGGGGGGAGACATGAGAATGAGCCATTACCCAATTATAAGCATTCATTCCCTTATTTGCATTCTCATTCCTATAATCCAAACATCAACAATGGCAATCAATGATTCCCATTCTCATTCCCCATTCTTATTCCCCTAAACTAAATGCCCCTAAGATTATAGAGGAAAATGAAGTGTTTATGAATTTTTCTTAAACCGGTCCAATATTATGGGTAGTACTCACCAAGTCGGGTTAGATTGAGGTTACACGGAGAACCTTGGGATCTATCCATCAGTCCATGGTTTTTGAAAGTTTTAGATTTGTTTATCTGTTGGTTTTTCAAAAGTCCTAAAATGAAATAATTTTAATTTTCTTCTTAAAAATGCTAATATAATTTGGCCAAAATTATAAATTAAATATAATTTTAATTTTAGTTTATCTGTTCGATTTTTGACTGTAATCAAAATTATTTAAATATAATAATTAACATATTTTAGTCTTGATCAGACCGCTTTAATATTAACTAAATTATTTTTACTAATTTTAAGTTTTTATTAATACTGGAGTACTTTTAATTAATATTAATGTAATTTTAACGAAATGGATCACTCAAGTAATAAAAAAATAATTTAGATAGTAAATTTAGGATAAAATATCTCTTTCATATTTTTTAAAAAGGAAATACCGATAATAAATAAAAAGGCACGATTTATTCCAAACTTAGAGGGGTGTAATGGTGGGTTCGGATTGGGATGAAACAATATTATAAAAACATTTGTAAATTTGAAAATTATAAATCTGAATTCAAACTAGGTAACCCAACCCTAATCTGAATTTTTTTTGTCAGATCAGATTCGTGTTGAATCCGATTTGATTCGAACCCTAAAATCCTCCGATCTTAATCCGCCTGTTTACTTAGCAAAGTATGGTCAATTAAATGTTATTTAACAATTTATATGGGGTGAAATGAAAAAGCTAGCAGAGGCAAAACTGAAATTTCAACAAATTAGTGGAGATGGAGGAATGATTAATCTGGAGATCAGATGGATCAAATCAATCGGTCCGAATGGATCGAACGGTTGACACGCAGCCAACTTCTGTCTACCAAATTAACTTTTATTTTATTCCCAACAGCCACCGCCTTGCGTCTCTCAACTCCTCACGCTTCCCATCCATCTCGGCGCCGGTGAGGAATCTCAATCTCTGTTTCTGTGCTTCGATCAGTTGTCTTGATAGGCCTCACTTTCTTGAAATGGTAGGTTAGTTTTTCCCCTGCTGCTGCTGCGGCGGCGGAAGCGACGACGACTAGATCGGGTCCGATCCAACCATGACGCTTGCTACTCAAGTGGCCCGTCACTCGCGCAAGGTTGTGCGTCTCTACTGATTTATACTTTTTACACAACGGCGTGGGATTGAAAGAAAACCGGTTTTTGTGCTCCTATGATTTTTTTTTTTTTTTGGAAATTAATGCGTCTTGCCTTTTTTATTTTTGGTGATATGGTGATATGCTATTTTTGTTCCATTTTTTTATCATCAATCATATGCTAGAGCTTTATCTTACGAATTATGGTGTTTAGATTGATTTGAGGACGATTTATTTATTTATTTGTTGGATTTTTAAGTGAAAAAGTTTTTTTTTTTTGTGTCTATTGTTACTTGAGTACCTTGATTTGAACTGCCGCTATACGATAAGATGATTTTGTCTTGAAATTCCTTCGTCGATCTTTTATGAAAAAACATCTCTTTAATACATTGTGAAGAAGATATGTAAAGTGGCAACTTTGTTTAATTTGATTTTGAGGAAAATTGAAGATGCTGGAATGAAGTTCTTATTAATTATGTTGATCCATATTCATTGTCGTATTTTATTCAGTGTTACAAAATACTAAAATTCAAAAATTGTTTCTACATAAGAACGTTGCAAATTCACAATGGATCTTCTGTTCCTCAATGTTGTTTGTGATTACATTGTAGACTCGTGTGCTCCTGGATATGTTTGAGTGATATTACAGGATATTCTTCATCATCTTGCTTGATGATTCATATACTTTTGTATCTGATATTTCAGTTAAAGGGTGCTCAAAATATTATACTGAAGGAGCCTGCTATTCTTGCACGTCCTTTCTCTAAAGGTACTTGCCCTACTGTTGGGACAGTAAGAATACTGACTACCTGCTTGAATATGTACTCCTTCTCAGTCATGCATATAAATGTACCTATTATTTATTTATTTATTTTTCTATTTTGCATAATGACATAGGACATCAATACTGGTAAATGTTCTGCACACTGTTTATTCTGTCCAGAAATCATTTCATCTGTAAACAGATGAATATAAAGTTGGTTTATCATTTCAATTACAGGATTGAAAAGGCTTTTAAACTATTGTTATGAGATCTTTCATAATACAATTATTGATTGTATTTTAATTGTACTCTGATATCTGTTCCAAATGTTTGCTTGCTTCCCTTATTGTTTTATCCATTTGTCACATTTTTGTATTTTTTGACTTCGTAGCAGACTCTAAAATGGTTGATTGTAAACTTGTAGTGTTAGTATCTACATAGTTCATGCTTTCTATTGGTACACTATGGGTTTAACTCACAAATAAATCATACCATGTCTTTGTAGAAACCTGACAAAAGTGGAGGGTCAAAATCCTTCATTGAAATTTTATAATAGTCACAAAGCAGGGAAATATAAAGTATTGGACGTGAGCCTCCAATATTCTGGACAATTATTTATACTATGCTATTGGAATGATTTGTTTTGGAAATTTACAATTACTTTCATGAACTAATTATTTATTAATTAGGTTCAATTTCAAATTATTTATTTTTATTATTCTTTGTTCTATTTGTCAGATATATCGAGTTATAATGGTACTGAAGGAAAATATCTAGATTTGAAGACTTATGAGTTTTGCACTAAAAGCAGCAATGCCACTGGTGAAGGAAATGTACTGATGTCAAATCATTAAGGAGCTGCGGATGAGCTTTGTTCTTGTAATATATGTTCCAAAGCTTGACATAATTCCATCTACAATTTGTTCAGGCATTTTCTTCAGAATTACTTGGGAACAACCATTCCAGAAAAGGACCTGCCAAGAGTCTTCCTTTTTTTGGCATGAGATTCAGCCATACTTTTTCCTAGTATGTCTTGTCCTTTATTTTGTTTTGCAGCATTATAAGCTGATTTATGAGCAATTTTCTATGCTTCAGTATGCAGGCCATTCCAAGGAGACTTTTCTCAACCAATACAGGTTTCTGCTTTATTTCCTCACTCCATATTGTTTCTTTGTGAAATGCTATATTAATTGTTAGTGATGAGCAACAAGTTAAGAAAATAGAATTTTTGTATGCTTCTCTTATTTGCACGAGGCTGCATAATGAGCTTATTTATGCACAATGATATGTTCTGTGCATGTGGTATGGATTTAGTCCTCAAAACTCTTTTGACTCTTTGAAACTTTATATTGGCTTCCTTATGGATGGTTATTATTTAGTTATTGTAAAATTGTTGTGTAGAAATTAGAATTGTCTTTTCATGGCTAGTTGACTTTTTACCGGTATTTGGTTGACAATAATATCTATGGCAGTATGCTAAGTGTAGTGCTATGCCCTTCACAATCAACACTTTATGCTGTAAGCTTTGCTGTAGATAGTAGTTCTTATATCTGACCATTTACAATTTTTAGAATAGTTGTATTTGAGGACAATTCTCCCGTGGTAATGTGATACAATTTGTTTTAAACCCTTGTATTTGAGTGTTCAACTTAGGTCAATTGGCTTGGCTTTTATTGTGCCTAAGGACACATTATAACATGAAAAAAATGAATTAAATTTAGACATCTACCATTTCACCAAATTATTTGCAATGCTGAAATTTCTGAATTGGCTGATTGGGGTTCGGAATAAACAACTCTCAGAGCATTTTTTTTTTGTGCTGCTTATGTATACTTTTTTCGCTTTGTTGGCAGAGTTAACTAGTTAATTACTAACCACCTTCTAACAATCATATATTGTGCACTTGAATCATTATTATTATTCTGTTGTATTGCTAGATTTACCACCACACCAGGCAATTGGGATGCCATCCCTTTCACCCACCATGACTGAGGTTTATTATCCCTGTGTACATCAAACATCAATTCTACTATTTGTATGACTTCTAGTGTAGTAATTGTTTTATGCTTTCTCCTTTATAGGGCAACATTGCAAGGTGGCTAAAGAAAGAAGGCGACAAAGTTTCTCCAGGTGATGTTCTCTGTGAGGTGGAAACTGTAAGTCGAGTTGACATCCAATAACACTCCTGCTTTTGCACATTGTAGAGTTATAATAGATTAACTAATTTCATTTTTTTGTAACTATGCTAAATATTCATTAGGACAAGGCTACAGTGGAAATGGAGTGCATGGAAGAAGGATATCTTGCCAAGATAATACTTGGAGATGGGTCCAAAGAGATAAAAGTTGGTGAGGTAATTACATATGCATTCATCTTTTACCCAATACCAGTCTCATGCTCTTCCTTTTAGTTCATGAGGTTTTAATTTTCATTAGCTTTGGAGGGAAATTTCCTATTTATCTTTTTGTCTTGATTTTGTGATACTTGTTCCTGTTACTACTTACAGCACCTATATATGTTGTTGGTTTTGTTGAATTAAGAAACCCTTGGGCCTGTGATGGATGTCTTTATTGTTATTTTTGTACTGAATCTTAATAAACATTGTGGATATCAGGATATGTTGTGGATATGTTGAATATTCTTACTAATAATTCATTTAGAGATCACTTTTTTGTTTTTGAGCGTGTGATCTCATGATTTACCAAAGTCTGCATGTGTCATTGTTGCAACTTGAATATTATTAAACCAGTAACAACTAATTTCATATTGTCCATGCCTGTTTGCTCAAGTTCATTTACTTGATTGGATCATTGGAGAGGTTAGCTAGATTGGATCAAAATCACAAGAAGCATATTGGATCTCTAGGTGAAGTTGCTAAGGCTGTCATATACCTGTTGCATCACAATTGGATCATGCAGGAAAAGTGCATTGTCCTCTAACTGATAGTTCTCAAATATCACCAATTTACCAAATTCCTGAATCTTTTTTTATATTATTTGCTTTCCACAGCCACTAGGAGTTTAAACATCTTTCATTATTGATGTTGATTGAGTTCTTAATTTTTTTTTTCAGATGATAATGAAGTTTTTGAATAAAATAAAAACTCCTCCTGCATAACTTGCTAAGTTAGAAAAACCTTCACTATATTATGAATTATGTTCGGCTGATCCCTTTAAGCTATAGTGATTGGTTCAGTTTAAATAGATTTTTGACGAACTGCCTGTAAACTGTAATGAGGATGTGCTGTTTGAATATATGAGGCGCATGAAGTATTATTGCCATCTCATTCAAGTGGCCTGAGTACCTTCACAATTTGCATTATAAATATTCTCTGATTCTTATTATATTTTATTTTGATACAAGATATTACTTTTATTTGTTATGAATTTTGAATAATCTGCCATCAGACCATTGCTATAACTGTGGAGTAAGAGGGAGATATTGAGAAATTTAAAGATTACAAGGTTTCTGAATCTGCTGGTCCTACTGAAGTTCAGCCACCATCTGAACCTGCACAATCTAAAAAGGAGGAAGTCCCTACCAAAACTGATGAACCAAAAGCTGCAAAGACTGATAAAGTTTCTCATCATGAACACCGGATCTTCTCTAGTCCCCTTGCAAGAAAGTTGGCGGAGGACAACAATGTGAGATGATTATTCCTAAATTATTTTTGGTATTTGATGTTTATAATTTAGTTAATTAGAATTCTCTTCTGAAGGACATCATATCTCCTATTTGCTTTGTCCTGGCCTCTATGCAGGTATCTCTTTCAAGCATTAAAGGTACTGGACCTGATGGTAGGATTTTGAAGGCAGATGTGGAAGATTACTTGGGTACAATTTTCTAGCCCTTTCTTTCACTTTCTAACCCTTTGTTTTATGAAAATTTCCTTGACAAGCTATTATTGTCTATTACTCATTTGGGATCCTTGATAAGCACTATTATGGATCTTCTATAGCGTGATGCTGTTCAAAATTTGGGTGATCATCTATTTGGCAAATAAAAAGAATCCTCATATTACTCTTAGTTGGCCTTTATCCCATATTCTTCAAAATAAAAGAATCATAGAATCAAATTTCAAACTAACTATTGAGTCTATTTTGGTATAGGTAATTATACCTAATCAACCAAGTGATGAACTTGTCAATGCCTTAGTCATTTGTTCACTTGAGCCTAACTTTAATCTTAATCGTGTTTTCTTGATCTAAGCTTGATCTAGATTTTAATTCAACCCTTATATTTTGTTGTTCATGTTAACCAATATTAACTTAATTAGTGAATTATTGGGAATTTTGATTATTGATGAACTTGTCAATATGTTTTTAAGTTTTTTCCTATTTATTTGGAACTGGAATAAAAATATCTACATTTGATTGGATGCAGCTTCTCAGACAAAGGGTGTTCCTGCACCTGTGAAGGCAAAGGAATCCATAGGTGCTCAATCATTAGGTTATGTGGACATTCCAAATTCACAGATAAGAAAAGTAACTAAGCCTGTCTTATGATCTTTTCACCCAATTGGGTTGCAATCATATTTTTATTACAAAAATATAATTTTGCAGGTTACTGCTTCTCGCTTGCTTCTCTCCAAACAAACTATTCCTCATTATTATTTAACAGTAGACACCCGTGTCGACAAACTTATAGAGTGAGTATCTGCTTGCTAATGCACTGATGTGCAGAGTGCAATAATGTAATCTGTTCAAGTTCAGAGCACATATCAAGATATTTCCCAAGTATGAACTATTCACTGTCTCTTCAGATTGCGGAAAGAACTTAATTCTCTCCAAGTGGTTTCTGGTGGTAAAAGACTATCAATCAATGACCTTGTCATAAAGGTTTCTATTTAAAATTTATGTTGGATATTGTTATTTGAATTATTTATATGTTATTAGGTGTTGCTCTCTGGTGACTTCATATAATTTTTTGCCCTGCACCTTACTGGAAAATTACACTTGCTAACTTATTTATAATGATTAATTTCTCGTTGCTTGATAGTTGATATTGATTTGAGTTTAATTTATTATTGTATTCTTGATTAACTGCCTTCTGGGTTAAATTTTACACTCATATGATGTATTGTTATCTGAAAGTATATCTCATGCTGCTTTCGCATAGGAATTTTGGATCTTTCCTGTTACATTAAGCAACATTTGGTTTATTGATGCTTTGCTCTATAGTCTCATCTTGATTCTTGATACACCTTCCTGTAGAACAGTACTGTCATGCCTTGTTATACCAGACCTATTTCTATCATTCTTGGTTGCTGTAAGCTTGTCACATGACTTTTGACATCCTCTTTTTGGCTATTCATGGTTAATGCTGGAAAAAAGGTAAAGGAAGGGAATATTGCTTATCTAACATAATATCCTGTATTTTTACAATCTTGACCTTGAAACCTTTATCTTTATAATACTATCTAACATAATATCTATTACATTTTTGTTGTCTCAAAATTTAAGCCCTGTATTGCCTATTTCTCTAGCCTTTTCTCCAACTCAATTAATTTCCTACAATCATAGTATGTTAATTTTTCTCCTAAACATGGCATTTACTAATTTTAGTTATTTCATGGTGCTAACTTTATTCTATAGTAGTGGACTAGTTTTTTTCTGCATTGCCCTACACATTGCATCTACTAATTTCAGTCAACTTCCAAAGCCAAGATTACTACTCATTTTCTTCATCTAAATTCTGGGAATTGCTGAATGAATGTTATGTCCTGTGGTTATGGATATTCTTAACACAAGATTTTTGAAGATCTTATGTGCCAGCTTGACGTATTAGATCTAATTACTCTTTTGATGTTTATTCTGGAAACTGAGAAATATGAATGGAGTACTATTGTCATCCCTATCATTATTAAACACGATATATGCACTTTGACATGCCAACTCATTAAAGTACCTTATCTGCTTTCCTATTCTTTTATCAAAGTCTTAATATTGACTTATCAAATAGTCTTAGTCTTACCAATCAAGTACATAAGTTTAAAGTTTCATTAGTTTGCACAACCAAGTTCACACGTGGATGTAGTTAGGAGTGTAAAGAGTTATTGAATTTAGGAAAAGTGCAACTGGTTTATAAGTATTTTTGTTTTGGGATAACTCTGACCTGAGCCATAACCCAATATTTGAGGAAAAGTTAAACTGGTTTCACAGGAAGTTGGCTTTCAACTTCTTTCTTTTATGTTTTTATAGAATGGCATATATTGGCTCTCAGCTTTAGATTTTGGACGACAATATTGAATATGTTTGCATCTAACTTACTTCTAAATACAGGCAACTGCTTTGGCTCTTCGCAAAATGCCTCAGTGTAACAGCTCCTGGATGAATGACTTCATACGACAGTATATCTTTTTGAGTTTCATTTTACCTTTTTTAAGAAACTTTGTTTCTGTTCACAAGAGTTATATTTGTCCTAGCTTCTTGATCTTGATGTAGGTACCACAATGTTAACATCAATGTTGCAGTTCAAACAGATAATGGGTTGTTTGTTCCAGTTATCAAGGTTTTAATTGCCAAGAAATTTGATCTAAGCTCAGCATCATATAGCATTTTTTAGTATTTTACGAACAAATTATACAGGATGCAGACAAGAAGGGACTGTCAACAATTGCAGAGGAAGTGAAAGTGTTGGCTCAGAAGGCAAAAGAAAATAGCTTGAAACCAGAAGACTACGAGGTAGGCACGCAGGCCTTGAATTCAGATACATTATTTTTTGTCCACTAACTCGGTCCAAGAGATGACTTTGCAGGGTGGTACATTTACTGTTTCAAATCTGGGAGGCCCTTTTGGTATCAAACAGTTCTGTGCCATCATCAATCCACCCCAATCAGCCATTTTGGCTGTTGGATCTGGTACGGCCTTCGCTTTCAAAATGAAAATATATTTCTCAACCATCTTGATACTCCATTTTTCTTCTTAAATTGTTCTTGATGGAGCAGCTGAGAGACGAGTGCTTCCTGGCAGTGCTACTGACCAATTTGAATTTGGCAATTTCATGTCTGTCACACTGAGTTGCGATCACAGAGTGATCGATGGTTTGTGCTACCATCTTACATCCATTTCGTTAAATGAAACATTACTGAATTTGAATGCAAATTCTCAATATTCATATATGTCCATGACAGGTGCTGTGGGTGCAGAGTGGTTGAGAGCTTTCAAAAGCTACATTGAGAATCCACAATCCATGTTGCTGTGAAGCAAATCTGAATGGAGCATTTTTGTAGGATTTGACAAAGAGGCTCCCGTGGCTCTCCAGTTCTTTTGTTTATTCCTTTCCCTTCCCTTCAAAATGGTTGGGATGAATCGACTAGGTTTTTTTTTAATGACAACCTGTTGATTTTTGAACTTTTAAAAGGTTGCCAGATTTTTTTTTTTCAATAAGAAAAATCAACTGAAAATCACCCAAACGGGGATTGAAGCCACGCATAGTGGTCAACAATAACTTGCATTACTTGCTTAAGTTCAATTGAATGAGCTATTCTTGTGATTTTACTTCAATTAAGAATAACCTCAATTTTTTCCCTTAATGTTTCTTTGCATCTCCAATGCTTTCAAGACAACCTTTGATGGAGGTTTTGCCTTGTTACCGTGGCTGGCATTGTGTTTTCCGCAGGGAGTTTTCTCCGGCGTTGAAATAAATTTAGGCGAAAACTTAGAGCTTTAATTATTATTTTCTACCATTACTTATCAATCAATGTCAGCTATGCGCATTGTTAAATTCTATCATAGATGATTATACCTATTTAGTTTTAATTGCTAATTAATGAGGTAAGTTAAGCTGGCACAAAAAAAAAATGAAAAATTGGATCATCTGAGACAGCTATTCAATTGTTGTTTTCTTATGTTCAAGGATGGCTATTTATTTATTGTTGATATGACATCTTCTATTGTATTGATGTACACCGGTGTTTTATATATATATATTTTAAAAATTATTGAATATATACTTGATTGTTTATATACTATTAGAATAGTGTTATTAAATGAACTGGAGGGGAGATAGTTATGGATGTCTTCTTCTCAATGAAGGACTAAAATCAATTCAATTTAATAGTATGTTAAGCATTTAATTTTTTTATTTTTACGGTGAGAGGATTCTAGATAAATAAAAAAAAATTGGAATAATCTCAAAGAAGAAAAGAGGGTGAACTAAAAGCGGATTAAAAATTCTCTCGGTCTTGCAAATTTACTAAATGGATAAAATAACAAGTGTGTTCAATTGCATTGCACTTGCAAAGCAAAATAGCTTCTTTTTTTTTTTTAATCTAGATATATAACTTTTTGAATCAATTAATCTAAAAAAAATTATATTAACCATCAAAATAAATCGAAAAATACTAACAGAGAATAATCAGATGACCATCATTATTAATTTTATTTTTCACTCCATATATATATATATATATATAGAAGTAGGTTTTTATAATAGATCTTAGTTGATTTTGGAACTCCGCATAACCTTATGTGGGTGTGAGTTGAGTGAAAGACAGATCTCAATCAATTGGATGTGAGATTTTGATGAATTGAAAGGTTTTATTTGAGTAACAATTGATTGGAAGTTCAATTTAATCAATGGGTAAAAACTAAGGTGTTTTTTTTTCCTA
>JBBMJZ010007273.1:0-11631 GCA_037833815.1 Zingiber zerumbet | reverse complement strand
TATCTTCAGTTGATCTGCTAATTGACACATTGTCATATTTACAAAATGTAATAAAATAAATTTATGTTTGCAAGTAAACTTATAATAGAAATGCAGAATGACACATACACTTGTTGTAAATTTAGACAGTTACGCTTGTCATGTGATACTCCTCGATATCTACATCCACAACAAAACCTAAAATTTGTGGTTGATTTCTCCTTTGATGATTTTAATCTCTTCCCATATCCCTTAATTCTTACTATAAAAGAATCAATAATACCAAGACCCTTATCAATGGATTTCTTTCTTTGACTTCTATCACTACATATTCTACTAGTGTTCATCTCTTGAAGTTTGCTGTAGATACAATCGAATTGTTCATCCAAGAAGGTTGTCTCCTCATTAGTCAAAAATGCATCATCAACTAATATTAAAGCTTTATAGGATAACCTCGAGTGTCTCGACATCAAAAACCTTTATGAATCCGGATTATCAATGATATTTTACTCCCTAAAGCATATATTGTTCCAACTTTTGCAACTCGTGTCCATCGTTTGAGTATATATATATTAGGAAAATGAAACACTTGGTTGATACGAAAAAAAAGCTAATATATGCCTGCATGGAATGCCCTCAAACTCAAATTTCATGTAGCTACACTATATATAGTCCCTTTGTTTGTCATGTGTGAACACTCTTGATTTTATGAAAGGACTTTGAAATTTCATCACATGATAAACCGCTGAGGCAACTCCTGTAAATGTCTACTACAAAAAATAACTATGACTCTCGGTCATTTCACTTTGAAACTTCTGCCATTTTTTGTGTGTATAACTTAACTATTTGAGTTTCCATTGGTCAAGTTATATTAACCTTGAAATGCTCATTTATATCAATATGGTCCGTAACTAATTCATTGTCTTTGGTGTCTCAGTGCTATATTAAAACGGGTAATAAAATCCATTAATGAGTTCTCATTTGAGACGTATTTCTTGCAAATTGCATGTGAACCTTCAGATCTTTGACCACTTGGCATTCCTACAGAAAATACATGGCTAAAATATATTGACACCCATCTGTGTCGTAATGCATACATCAAGGACAACCAATCATTTTTCTCTAAGTTAGCACACCTGATAATCTCTTCCCATGACTTCTCAAAATCATCAGGTGTTGTAGAATTTGCAATGATATTCTTTATGTTGTGATAGTGGTTTTGAAAAGTCAAAGAAATTATCAAGTGGTTTCTATGTGCTCTCGTATTATATTTGGCAATAGATAAATAAATAAATACTACATCTTATTTCAGAATAAACAACAAACTTACGTTTTCCAATTAACTTGAGAGACACTAAACTCTAAATTTGATTGAACAAATTATGCAATTTCTAAAGCAAAATAACAAAAGCAAACTAATAATTGTCTAAAGCAAAATAACAGAAGCAAAATAATCTATTTCCCTATCGATATAAAATAGAAAAAATAGAAAAAGAAATCTGAAAAAGAAAACAAGGGACCTTATCAGGGACATGAAAAATTTCATGCATAAAAAAAATAATAGATCTGAAAAAAAAAAGTTAAACAAGGATATGATCATGGATATTTTAAAAAATAGGACAAAGATTGATAGTTCTAGAAAAAAGATTAACTTCTCTTGATATTTGTCTACTGAAATTTGGCACTTTTATTTAACTCAATCAAACAAATTCTGAAAATATTTCCTTTTTATTCCAAATAATATATATGTTAGGATTTCAATTACATTCCCCTCCAATAAAATGCAGATTTTGAAAATTTCAATCAATACTCATGTAGTTAAGACTGATGTATCAAATATTTGTTGAAATTTACAAAGCCATAACATATACTTAACAAATTATATCAAACTTACCGTCTTAGGGAGTAGTGTTGTCGACTTCTGTGAAATCTTCAACCAAGATTGAGTTTATGTTTGAAGTTGCAACGAAATGAAAAACATCAATTTCTATTGTAAGCAAGGCATGACATACAACCCGTCCAACTTGAAGAATTTTAGGACAACCTGACAAGATGTAGCGATGGGGAGGAGAGGATCGTGTCGCGATGAGAGAGCTCGCGGGGAGGAGAGGATCGCGTCGAGTGAGCTCACAGCGAAAGAGCTCGTCGCGCATCACGACAGCGCGAGGCTAGGAACGTCGCGCGTGGCAAGAGATAGGAGCAGCTACGAAACTCTAATTCGGCAAGAGAGGGAGGCGACAGGCAAGAAAACCCTAGCTCCGACATAGAGGAAGGAACGCGTCATCAGTGAATGTTGGAGGAGTGACAAAAAAATCCTAGATCGCAGCGAGAGGAGTGACAAAAAAACCTATCTCGTGCCGAGAGGTGAAGAAATGGTGCGGCATGAGTTTTTTTTTTAAAGCTTAACGCATTTGACATAGCGCATCCAAATCAGCAACACCACACAGCTCCGCATGGAGCATTCCGCAGGAGAACAATTTTGTGTGTATATATATATAATTGCATATTTTATTAGAAATTTTTCTAGAAATTTTTATTGATGAAAAGTATCAACTTTGTAGCAAAGTATTCATTCAATTAAAAGTCGGTATACTAGGTTGCCGCGACCATCAAACAATATAACAGCAAACTTAATAAAAGCACGCACTTGACAGAGCTGTCTTATTATTGTTGATTGCATTACTTCTCACTTTATACCAGCATTATTAAGGCATTCAGAAATATACACAACTATCAAAGAGTTAGAAGTTTAGGCTTGTTCATTTTTGGACTGCTAACCCACCTGCACCTGCATCTGCATCTGACTCAGAAGAAAATTACCTTCCAGATTCTTGTGGACTTCGACCTTGAATTCCTCCACCTTGCTTCCTCTCTTCACTTTAAGAAGCATGTCAAATTTAGCAGTTTCTTCAATCACCTATTAGTTGAAAAGAAACAAGGATAAATCCATATAATCAAGGTAGTGATTGTTGTGTAAAGGATTTTTCTTTATAGGGGAGAAATGCAAATTCAAATTATGTCAAGGCTCAGTAAATGAGATTTTTCTTTTTGGAAAAAGAGAACGCTCAATTCAAGCATTTCAAAAGTCTTGAAACAAAGATCGAGGGACCTGTGTTCCTAAACGGTTCAGCTCAAGAAAGGTTGAGCTCCAAAGAAAAAGCAAATACTAAACTAAAAGAAATCAGAGCAAGGAATATTTTAAAAGAAACAAACATACATATAAACTACAAGAACTAAAGCATAGTAGGCAAGGTCACTGCTATACAAGAACTGTTGAGTTGCTGTATCCCCTAAGCAAAGTCAACTTCTTAAAATTAATAAATATTCAGAATAACAGAAATTTGAAATCCTCCTTTTTTTTCTCATCGTAACTACATCTGCAACAATTTAAAAGTAGTAGGTAATCAAAAAATAGAGAGAAGATTCCAGACCTCTGCCCTTGCTTGGAGGATATCCAACAGTTCGTAAGGAGACAGAGAATTGGACCTTCCATGAATGATCTTCAAAGCATGCTTTGCTGCCTCTTTGACTACAGGATCATTTGTAGGAACAGTACGCCAACCAGACCCAAGCTCCTCTGTCAAACAATAATTCTCAATAATGTGGAGCCATTCTAACAGTATTTGATAGACAAATTAGCTATAAGGTGGCAAACGAAGATGATTGTATTAAGACTACTGGTACCCGTACTCCGTACAACTGCAAATTGTATTCCAAAAGGGCAACGAAATATAGAAGTGCATTTGGATACAAAGTCTATAAAATGAAGGCTGAATATGAACATTTGGATATTTTTTATGCCACAATTAAATTCAAGAGTATAAAGTTAATTGCAAAGAGTTTGCAACATGAAAACAAAGAGATGGAGTACAAGCGGATGACCAAAAGGAACAATAAATAGTTTGTTGTCTTCATGGTAGACAAAAATGAGTACTACAAGAGTTAGTGTTGCTGCAATATATATACTGTTGCAATGGGAAGGATTGTCTTAGCTTTTGTAATAGAACTATCTGTAAAATAATGCACCAAAGCAATTGAATAAAATTCAGGTTGTGTTAGAATCCCGATTCCTGATTAGAGGAACAATTGTAGGATTAAGGATTGGGATTAACATACGACCTTAATAAAGAACGAATTAGTTAAATACCTAAATTGGAAAGATCCAAGAGACCCAACAGAAGAACCATGATATAAGCTCATATGTAATAGAAGGAAACCATTTGCTTAACCTAAAAAGACTTGAGTTTGTGAGAATCATGGGTTACTGTCAAGAAAAAGGGAAAGATTACTGAGACAAGTGTACAATCATACATGTATATGCACCAAAAGGATTGCATAAAATTCATGTTGTTCTAACACCCCAGTTCCCAACTAGAGGAACAGATGTATGATTGCCAATTGGGATTAACCTAAGATTTTAATTCAGAATAAATTAGCTTGGTACTCAGATTAGAAAGATTGAAGACACCCATTGGAAGAACCGTAATATAACCTCATATTGGTTAACCTAAAAAGACTCGAGTTTTGTGAGATGTCACAAATACAGTCAAGAAAGGAGAAGGATTTTCAGTGTGTGTTGTTGGAACCTTGATGCCCAACTAGAGGGGGTGAATAGCCGATCACCCAAATCGTCACTTCCTGCACTTGTTAGTGCACAGCGGAAATACAAAACAAAACTAACAAATAGAAAGTTAAACCTAGAGGCAATGATCAAGACAATCAAATCTCTAAATGTTTATGTAACGTGATTCGGAAATCACTTACTTCTACTTCATGGCTGCCTGTAAGGTGAACGATCTCAATCCGTCAGTAGATGATTCCCCGGAAAACTTCCGGCTAGCTCGCGTAGCTCCTTGTGGGTGGAGAAACCTCACCACAACTCACACAAGACCGCACTAGATCACTTGGAGACTCTAATTAGGGTTAACCACCACAAATTTCATCAATCATGCTCAAGCACCCCGAGCTCTATTAAATAGAGCTGGGGAGAAAAACATCACCTCATTTTCCTGCCACCAATCGACTGGTACAACCACTAGTCGACTGGTCCTAAGTGAAATTCGACTATTACAAGCCAATGGTCGGCTATCAGTCGACTAATAAAAACACCAGTCGACTGCTACACTACAGTGACGCTACAGTAACCTAGAATTTTACCTGAGTACAGTCTCTCATGCACTCATCCTTGCCCACACAACCTAAACCTAGCCTTAGCCTCCTCCATCAGTCTCGTGTCCCTTGGATGTCTCCCCATCTTTCACGTCTTGCCTTCTGGAGCTTTAATCAGCCTTGTCATTGTTGTCAGGTCTTCCCTTGTCAAGAGACTGCGCCTCCGAGACTTCATCCACTGCCAAGTCAGGCACACTTGAATTTACGTTGCCAAGACTACATGCTTGAACTTACACCGCCAAGACTCACCCTTGGACTTTCCTCCTCTACCAAGATCACACTTGGACTTTCCTTGTTGTACCTGTATCCTGCACGCTTACAATCCATATCAAATACAACAATAAACATAACTTAAACCTTTACCCAAACATCAAAACCTAGAGCACCTAGATTGCTCCAACAATCTCCCCCTTTTTGATACTTGGCAACCCGTTTTGGTTAGGAAAACCTAAATGCAATAACAATGCAAATAAACATGCATATATATTCATGCGTAAGTCATGGAACCTAACCCTAGGCTCCACCTGCACCTAAGCTCCCCCTTGAGCTAGGATTTCCTGTAACGTTAAACTTCTCCCCCTTTGCCAATAAGTGAGCAATTGCTCCCCCTTCACCTAAGCTCCCCCTTGAGCTAGGATTTCTTGCAAGGGCGTGCAGGTTTCCCACTTAAACCCAACACTTCTCCCCCTTTACCATACATCAAAAAGCGCTCCAATAATATCCCAATTATTGGACTCTTTAACCTCTAATGACCACAAACATCATATATTAATTTCCCATAAGATTACATATATGTTCACCATTATTTTGGTCATTTCCTAGTGCTAAAATACATTTTTAGATAGTATCAATCCATTAACCTCAGTCGACTGCCCTCTTCAAAACGAACTTACAGAGACATTCTGTGTAACTGTATCAGTCAACTAATACATTATTTTAGCCAAAAATAGCATTTCTGACCCAACTTCAGAAATGCACCAGAAATTCCATACCTCTAAAAATTCTCAAATTTTATAGAGAGATTTGTTTTACCAATGTCTAGTTGGAAAAAATATATAAAAAAATATATTTATGACAAATCCCAAGATTGGCACAAAACTAGCTAAATGGTTCGATTGAACCTTAACCTAAAGTCCTAGTTTTGGCTTCCTCTTGAATTAGTTTATATGATATATATACATCAAAAACCAATTTTTATGCAATGTGAACCCAAATCATATTTTCATGCATGAAACTCAACCCAATTGTGTCAATTTCCTAAGTTTGAGACTTAAGTTCGTCTCCAAAATCCTTTGGCACATTCCATAACTCTTCTAGACTCTCAAGTAATACCCACTTGAGATCCATTTACCATATGTCTCAAAGGCTCTTTGAGCTCCCCCTAGAGCTTTTAGCCTTAGTCACCTCCTTAGGTGACTCATCCACTAAGGCTAGACCACTTCGGTGCACCTCGAGTGATACTTGACCTACAAAACTTGCCTATTTTAACCTTAGATATCTTGTCTTTAGTTAATTTCTTCTTGTCCTTAACCTTGGACACCTCATCCTTGCCATAAACATATGCAACCCTAGCATATTTCTTCTCATTGGCCTTACATGATTCTTCCTTGTTTTTGGCACTCCTCCCTTATCAATGTCATGTGTCACCTTAGCACTTACCTCCTTTTGGTCTTAGAGGAACCTAATTTAACATTTTTGGGTCTTTGACCACCCAAACACATGTCAAGTCATTTAGGTCCAATAATGAACCTATCTAAGACTTTCTCCATTTCCTCAAGCCTTGACTTTAAGGCTTGATTTTCAACTATAGGGTTCTAACCCTAGAGTCAACTTGTTGACCTTGGACATTCCTATACCTATCCACCTTCTTAGGCATATGTCTCCCCTTCTTGGGATTAATGTCTAGGTTTTCAACCACCTTCCTCTCTTTAGACAAGGTAAGTTGTTTCTTGTTAGGTCTAACCTTACATGATTTCCTAGAGTTATCTACCGTGTTAACCCTATTCTTATCATTGTACCTAAATTCATAATTATGCCTGGGTATATAATTTTCAATATTCCTAATAAGCATGAAGGAATTTGAACTTGGATTAAACTTCAAAATAGGAATTACCTTCCCTTTTACCTTTGAAGCTCCTATTGACTTAAGCTCCTCTTCTTTTCCCATTTCTTCAAGTATGCCAATGTCTTGGCACTTCTTGTGGTATTGTCCCCACTCACAACATGTGAAACACCTAATGTGTTTCTTCTCCTTAAGTCCATCCCTATAACCCACATTAGTTCTTAAAGCAACTTTACCGGATTCAGGAATTACCTCCTTTACCTTTTTGAGCGAAGGACACCTACTCTTGTAGTGCCCCATCTTACCACCCTCAAAGCATTTGATGTGATCCTTTGTGCTCTTCTTGGTAGTTGAGGTAGAGGGTTGAGCTTTCAAGATCTCCTCTTCAATAGATTGCTCTTCTTCCTCTTCACTTGAAGATGTAGACAGTTCCACTTCTTCCTCCCTTGAAGATGTGGATGATACTTCCTCATCTTCCTTCTCCTCCTCGGTTGTTAAGCACGTGCCAACATCCGATTGATCCTTCCCTTGGACCAATGAACCCTTCTCCTTGGGTTCCTCCACTCCTTGGAGTTGTGTAGTATCTTCATGAAGCGCAATCACCTTGCTCTAAAGCTCATGAGCACTCTTGTACTCACCTACATTCAATATCACATTAGGAGGTAATAAATTAATTAAAATTCTAGTTACCTCCTTGTCCGCCTCCGATTGCTCCCTTTGCTCCTCGGTCTAATACTGAGGCCAGAGGGGTTTTCCCTTCTTGTTTGTTGGAGTCTTGAATAGCTCCTCCAATGGTTCCAATCCATTTGGAACCATGTTTCCAAGCACGACTTCCAATAGCCAAAGTCTTCGCGCTCATATGGATGTGGGATCCGAATGTCCCATCCGAGAGGTCCCTTTGACTCCATCTTCTTCAACGGTTGCTCCTTTGGCAATTAGTCCAACAAAGAGCGACCAAGCTCTGATACCACTTGTTGGGACCTTGATGCCCAACTGGAGGGGGTGAATAGTCGATCACCCAAATCATCACTTCCTACGCTCATTAGTGCACAGCGGAAATACAAAACAAAACTAACAAATAGAAAGCTAAACCTAGAGGCAATGACCAAGACAATCAAACCTCGAATATGTTTATGTAACGTGGTTCGGAGATCACTTACTCCTACTCCACGACTCTCTGTAAGGTGGACAATCCCAATCCATTGATCGATGATTCCCCGAAGAACTTCTGACTAACTTGCGTAACTTCTTGTGGGTAGAGAAACCTCACCACAACTCGCACAAGATCACACTAGATCACTTGAGCACTTGGAGACTCTAATTAGGATTAACTACCACAAATTTCGTCACCTATGCTAAGCACCCCGAGTTCTATTAAATAGAGATCGGGTGGAAAACACCAAGTTGTTTTCCCGCCACCAGTCAACTAGTACAACCACTAGTCGGCTGGTCCTAAGTGAAATTCGACCGCCAAGGTCAGCTACTAGTCGACTGATGAAAATACTAGTCGACTGATACATTACAGTAATGCTACAGTAATAGGTCTAATCATGAGCCCAAAATTTCAGGCGAGAAAGTGGAGGTACGTAGTGTGATAAGACTCAAGATCAAAATAATTCATCTAAAATGGAAGTAGTTGCAGAAAAGTGGACTTGGATTCTCTAAGCAACCAGACCATACAAAACAAAATAGGGAAATTTGCAGTGACAAGGGTTGGAAAAATTAAACCTTCTGATCACTATAGGCTGCAGCCATCATACATAGAACACCTATGTACTTCAGAATTAGGCACTATATATTATTACCTCGTTTAGCACCTAGGTCTGCACCGGTAAAGTAAGGAGAGTCTCCAACATGCTTAAATTCCTGCAGCTCTTTGAAGTGCAGCCATGGTTTGACCCATACCTTCGCTTCATACAACTTCTTCTTCCCTGCTTCAATTGCCTCCAAGGTCAAGTGATGAAGTGTTCCAGCAACAACTTGCTCTTTTGCCTTCACGACACGTGCAAACTCCAGAAGTCCATTCTGTGTGAGCAGGAGGCAAAATTACCAAAACAAGTGTTAGTATTGCAAAAAATGCTCTTCCGTACTATCCAATTAGAGTGTGTGAATGGCAAGCTTCTATCGATTATATTGGTTTCCAATGCTCCCCTTTTCACTTGGAATGTTGTTATCTCCATTAAAATTCAGTAGCAAACATTGAAATGTTATTTCATGATCTATTATTGTTTTTGTTTGATTTCTCTCTTTTTATTAACTTTTGAGGTTTTCTTAGCCTAGCCATTTCCTCATTTTCCTTGTGATGAGAGTAGTAAAATAACCAAACAACTGTAACTTGAAAAGGAGAGCTCTTCAACAGGAATACATTATAAAACTATACAGAGTAATAATATCCACTTAATTCCACAAGAAACTAGAACCTAGATATGACAAGAAAAGAAATCACACCGACCCAAAAATCTTCTTTGTAATGTGAAATAATCTAGCATTAACAGAATATAATCAACTTATTCATGTTTTATTTCCTTCTCTTCAGACTTGAAAAAAAATACATTTAATGCAGAATAAAGTATTTTCTTTTCCATATCCCTGGTACATCATTCTCCCTTTTAAGCTTACAACGGAATGGCCAAGTAAGATTAGAAAACACAAAGACAGAAATTCAATAAATTTTAATAACTAACACAAAACTCTATGGGATCAAAAAACAAGACGCAACTAAGAAAAGGTTGCCAAACAAAATTTTGGAGATAGCAAAATATCGTTCAATTGATTGTACTTGGAACATACATAGATGAAAAATCTAGATACAAGACATGCAACTGATTCTAACAATTGAGAATAATTCTATCCAAAAATATGGAAGTGCATATCATACAATTAAGCAATAGTTCCAACAGGGTGATGACTTCTGACAATTTCTCGGCTGCAATTTTTATTCACATCCCCCTCAAACTAATAGTGAGAGGGTACCAATTTGCAAATGTAAAAGTCATGAAGTTGTTTGTTTGAGACAATTAAAATCAGCCAGTGGCTCCTTAAAATCCTAGATAAAACACCATAGTGAATCGGGCAGGTTCCACTAGAATCCTTCTTTTGATACCCTCCCTCAAGTTGAAAGAGTTGCAAGTAACTTAAATTTGCATCGAACAAGATAATAATGATTGGAAATTGCAACTGCTTACAGATTAACTAAAGTCAAATTAGACACTATGACTGACCCAAAGATGATTTGCACAGCTTCAGGATTACAGATGTCTATAGCACATCCACCAATACAAGAGATCTAAATAAACGTGTAATGCCATATTGAAAAAAACCATCTAGCCTTATAGATGATTCCAAAGGTCCAGGATTACAGGATGGCCATAACACATCCACCACGACAACGGATTTGCAATTTTCACGAGATTATAATATGACTAAATATGAATACAAGAATTTTACATTATTGACCCTAGATCAAAATAACATCCCAGCCTATAAATGGTCTAAGCATCCCTACAGGAGTACAGAATGACTAACAAAGATTAACATGCAATTCTTCAATTCAAGAGGAAAAATGATGAGATAGCTCGAGGATAGTTACTCCTTGGTCAACAAAGGTAGTAATAAGCAATAAGAAGAAAGAACAGGATGAAGGAGACAACGAATCAGGTGAGAACCACTAAAAAGATCATTTAAGTCGAATAGTGACAAGAAACTTTAACAAAATAAGGAAATAAACATAAGCTATGTCCAAGCAAAGAGAAAACACAAAGCGACCTCTTTTTTGTTGTGCTCGTCGACGGCGAAGCGGCCGAGCTCCTCGATCCCTGCGCTGTTCTGCGCCCCCTCCGTCTCTCTCACGTCTCCAACCATGGACGCAATCGCCAGCGAGATGAGCGGGGAAACGAAGATCAAAATGAGGGCGAGAAGAAGAGGGCTTCGCCGAGTGGGAAGAGAAGGAGACGCCATGTTTCGACGCAAGGCACCACGACAACTGTTTTCTTGCTTCATTTATTTCTCTCTAAAAAAGGGGCATTGATGCTTCGGCACCATATTCACACGTGTCGCACAAGTGGATGCAATCGTAGCCGTCGGATCGACAGATACGAAGTCGGTGCAAAATATCTGGAGAGTTAAGAGCACAAAATGGCTTTTTTTTCTTTTTTTTTTTTTAACAGCAATTTAGGAAAGGCTTGGGAGTTAAGCAACCGACCATGCTGTTGTTTCCTGATAAAAAATGGTTATTTACTGAACTACTAACTTTAAAACTATAAATGATAATATTTAGAAAGAGACAATTGTTAATTATAATAATTATAAATCTATAGATTATTTTAAAGAGATTGTTTGAACATGTCTATTTGAATATCATAGTCCTTTAAAATAGCTTTATTTTCTTATATTTGTTTTTTATGTGTTAATTTACATAAAAT
>JBBMJZ010007257.1:0-11632 GCA_037833815.1 Zingiber zerumbet | reverse complement strand
GTAAGCCCAAATGGCATTACCAAAAACTCGTAATGTCCATATCTGGTGTGGAATGTTGTCTTCTGAATATTAGAATCTTTGACTCTCAGCTGATGATATCCATACCGCAGATCAATCTTAGAATACACAGATGTATCTCTAAGCTGATCAAATAAATCATCAATCTGTGGCAAGGGGTACTTATTTCTGATAGTCACTACATTTAGCTTCCTATAATCGATGCACAACTTCAGAGTACCATCCTTCTTCTTGATGAATAATACAGGAAAACCCCATAGAGATACACTAGGATGAATGAATCCCCTATCTAATAACTCCTGGAGTTGAACCTTTAGTTCGTCCAGCTCTTTCGGTGCCATACGATAAAGAGCATTCGATGTTGGCGCAGTTCTCGGAATCAGTTCAATAGCAAACTCCACTTGCCTTCGGGGAGGTAAACCTGGTAGCTCATCTGGAAATACATCCGGATACTCTCAGACCACTAGAATATCTAAGAGTTGAGGACTACTACTATTGTCAACATTAATCAATGATAATAGAAATACCCGACATCCATGTGATAGCAGTTTCTGAGCTTGCATCGTAGAAATGGTCGATATCCCATCGTCTCTGATGCCAGTGAAATCCCACGAGGGTTGGTCCGAAGGTCGGAAGGTGACCACCCTCTTCTGGCAATCAACCGTAGCATGATATGCTGACAACCAATCTATGCCAAGGATAATATCAAACTCGACCATTTCCAATACTAACAAATCTGTAGTGAGTATAATGTTGCCAAAGTCTAATGGGCAACCTCTGACCTCCTGAGTGACATCCAATGTATCACCGGACGGTAAGGAGACGGTCAGTTGCCGCAATCTATGAGTAGGTAGTCTATCAATCTCCCTCATAAATGTATGAGATATAAAGGAATGCGAACTACCAAAACCGGCAATCTTCACCTGAAGATGCTCGTCCAGTCCCTGGACAAACTGAAGCATACGAGATCTATCCTCGGCAACCAACTTAGGACAAAATCTAGCTAACCGATTAAATTCGGCATTATATTCTATTACTGAGCGGTTATTCTGCCGAAGACTCAAAAAATCCTGCCGACGTGTCATCTGATACGCACGGGGAAAATATTGACTCTCGAATGCCTCCCTAAATCTCGCTCATGAAATATGTTGCTCGCCTATAATCGAGCGCTTCGTGTCCCACCAGCTTTCTGCCCCATCTCGTAGATAGAAAGCAGCCAGCTCAGCCTTCTCCCACTCGGAGCAAGCCATGTAAAAGAATGTTCGTTCCATAGTCTCTATCTAGGACTAAGCTATGCTTGAATCAGTTTCCCTGCGGAACCATGTGAATCGGCTTTTCACAAACTCTGCTAAGGCTGGGATCCGTGCACGTGCCGCAACCATATCAGTAAGGATCGCTGCGGAACTGGGCAGAACCACTGGAGCTGATCCTATGGGTGGTACTGATGGATAGGTCGAAAGAGGTACCACTGGTGCTGCCACATAAACAGGGGTAGGTACTGCTGGTAGAACTATTGAGTAAACATAAGTAGGGGTGACTGAAGGTATGGTGGGCGGTACCGGGTAAGGAGCAACTGGTACTGCTAGTACTGGTGTCGAATATGTAGTAATCGGCACATGTGTCTGTGATGTCGAGTACGCAGTAGCAGGCATGGCTAGAGAGGGTGCCGGGTATGTCGCAGGTACTGCTAATGGGGGAGGTGCTGGATATGTCGACGATGGTACCACTGTGGTACAATCAAGGTAGGCACCTCTGAAATCAGAATCGTCGGGGTCTGATAAGCAGACGTGCCCACAATGTCCTGAGGAGTCTGGCCCTGATGGACAGGCTCGACCCTAGCAGACCTCTCTCGAGACTCTGTCTCAGGAGAATCTATCGCCCTCTTACGAGGTCGACCACATCTCGGTACCGGAACATGTGTATGTGTCATATTTGTAAAAAAAATGCTACCCATATATCACTACAGGTATGAAAACTATAAAATTACCTAATTTACTTATTTGTCGTCTGGAGATATTCTGTCGTCACTTAGTCCCCAATTAGAGCCTCGTCAAATATACCTCAGAAATTCTGAAACAAAAAATCGACGGAAATCCGTACAATCCGAAAATATCCAGATAAACTCACAAAACTAAACAAGCATCAGAAAACAACTCTGATACCAAAAATATTGGTATCAGATAAATCTCGAAAATCCAAAACGCATAGCAAAACAGGTATCATAAACATGCTCTGATAAAACATGTATCCAGAATGCATAGCAAAACTAAAGGGAGAGTTCCTATGGCTTCAACTGGAACTTTATTTCCATTTCCAACCAAAACATTGTGTTCTCCTTTATTTGGCTTCCTCACGAAACGGAATCCCTGCGATGAACAAGTAATATGTACAGAAGCGCCACTATCAATCCACCATGTATCAGTAGGAACATTTGCAAAAAATGATTCATAACAAACATAACTAGACATTTTACCCTTTTTAGCTAACCATTCCTTGAATTTTGGACAATCCTTCTGAAAATGAGTAGGCTTGCGACAAAAGTTGCATTTACGAATCTTGTAACCTGAAGTCTTTGCCTTGTTTCCATCATTATTTTTCTTCACATGTCTTTTGTCCTTTCCATGCAGTTTCCGTTTTTTGCCTTGTCGTTGAGTGGTAAAATGGGCACTATCAGGTGTCTTAGCCTTAAGTCTTTCTTCTTCCTAATCACACATATTGATCAATTCGCTCATTTTCCATTTCTCCTTCTGAGTATTATAGTTGATCTTGAAAGGACCAAACTGAGAAGGAAGAGATGTCATAATGAAGAGAACGAGAAAGCCCTCATTGATCTCCATGTCCATGGCCTTAAGTTGAGCAGCCATATAATTCATTCTTAGGATATCCCCACGAACACCACCAAGGTCGTTGTACTTAGAAGTTACCATTTTGATGATAATGTGGTAGCAAATGCTTTAGATGAACTCTGAAACTGCTCCTCAACGGAATCAAGGTAGTCCTTAGCATTTTCAGAATCAGGCACGCCTCCTCGAATATCCGATGATATGGAACCTTTCATTATCATAAGTGACAAACGGTTGGACCATTCCCACTTGTTATAAGCAAATTTTTCATCTTGAGTGCTAGTGTTTGAAAGTGGGGTAGGCTTATCAACTTGTAAGGCATAATCAAGGTCAATAACGTCCAGAACGAGGCAAATTTATTTTCTACCCAACGATGATATAAATTTAATTCTATAATTACATTAAGGTGTACTTCTTCAATCGCTTATGTATTATGATTATGATTATGATTATGATTTATATTTTTCATTATTGTTAATGAGCATGATTTAACTCTGTGAACACAGCTTCAATTACGAGCCAAATCGCGTCCATTGAATATTACATTAGTGCCAAAAATTATGATGCAGAATAATGAAATAGGTTATCCATCGAGAAAATAGCAAATGTTACAACCTTCCGTTGGGCCGATTGTAATAAATGCACATAAATTTTCTCCTTTAGATTTTTAACTTAATCATATAACTAAATTCAAATCACCGTTGGGCAGAATTGATTTAGAACTACGATTAAATTGTACATTAGTGCTAAGGTATGATAGAAAATTAAACATAAGTTTTCTATCGAGAAATAGTAAAATATTACAACCTTCCGTTAGGCCAACTGTAATAAATGCACATAAATTTTCTCCATAAAAACTTTAGCATAATTATAGTTGAATCCACCCCACCATTAATCATGAGATAAATTCATACTATAAAAAATTCCATTCAATAATTAAAATAATAATTTTCGGTTGGGCCAATTATTAATTTTAATATAAGAATATAACATAAGTGTGGTTTCGTTATTCCTATTTATTTAATTGATAAATCTTCCATTGGGTCAACTTATGAAAAAAAAATAAGAGTGTCATGTTAAATTTAATATATTTATGTCATGCTTTCAATCATGCGTACCATAATTATATACATGAAAATGATAATTATAATTTAAAATCAATTAAGGATATCATGTTAATATCTTAAATAACGAGATGATGAAGTAACAATTAAATAATCAATCAAGCATAAATTCATGTAATCATATAAAGATGATATGGACATTATTTCCTAATATAATTCATCAAAAAGCATATTAATCACGTAATATGACAATTAATATGACAACTAATATGACAAATATTAATGACATACGCTATAATAACGTTGATAATTATGACAATTATTTTGATATCTTAATGAATAAGTCTATAGAAATAACTTATGCAATATTGATTTATATCTAGCAATTAATTATGTCATTAATTGCCATCAAAATAATTTTGGAGATATAAGTATATTACTATTCAAAACAAACGCTCCTTCATAATTCGTTATAGGGTATCAAACGACTAGATATAACATGTTGACAGGTAATAACGTATTATCTCAATTCATATACTTGAATCAATCTTGTTCTGATGCCAAATGTAAGATATATTTTAAGACGATAAAACATGACATAAGCTTGATCCCATAATCAAGATTTCTACCGTAAAGCGGATCTTATCAAGTATATGAACGAATTTAGAGAATAAGAATTACCTAAGTTGAGTGCCTACATAATTGAAGACTCGATCTTCACCTCCGTCACTCTACAAGAGGAGATGGATTCCCGTGTGTACTTCTTATGGTTGTGTAAGTCGTCATGTGTAAGAGTATGTAAGAAGTATCCAAATAGGCTAGACCTAAGTATTTATTTATAATAATAACAAACCCTAATTCTTAGTAGGTAGAGCAAGAGGTGAGACCGGTCCAATAAGAAATACACTCACTAATCCATCCTAGTAATTAGGCTAATTAAATAAATTATTAAGGAATATCATGTAACAAGTGGTGTGGGGAGCATGCCTAAGCATGACCCAGTGTGATAAAAGATTGTGCTTAGCTATATCCTAGAGTAATATCAAAAATTCGGACAGAGAACTTGGAAAACTTAAAGAGAAGCACTCAACGGAGAGCTTAAATTCAAAAGCTTAGGGATCTACATATTTAAAGGTGCTACCAATCTTATCCTTTAGATTCTAAGAGATGTCAATTTGCTAATATGGTCTAAAAAGAATTTTATCCCACGTCATAATCAGTTGCTGAAAAGTTAAGCAAACCCAAGTGATCCTGGGTGGAGATCCTGCTGCCGGAACTGAGAGCACTGCCGAAGCCATCCTGCTGGCCATAGTCGGTCTGAGCCCAGCGTGGATGAAACCGGATTAACCTTGGCTCAACCGTGTTTATGTTTCCACAATTTCAAGTATCAGATGCCAGCCGTAGTAATTGGGTGACATGGAAGTGTCAGACGCATTCAGTATACCAAGTACTCCCTCCCAATCCAGCGCCACGTCACTGTGCAAAAAAGGTTTGTAGGTATTTGTCCTCGTGGAGGTTAGGTAACGGGATTCCAATCCACCTAAGTGTTACACCGGCAGTAAATAAAAGCTGGTGTGGTAACCGAGAGGGACTCACTCACACTCCTGCTTTTTGGACGCACTGCGACAGCGATGGTTGCCCGGGTTCAACCGACCCGTCCCTTTCCGCGATCACGTGCTCAGTCCGGGGACGCCACGCCTCATCTTGTGATTCCTCCTCCCTATTGCAATTCCAGCCAGACTCCCAAAACACTCACTGGAATCAAGATCCTTAAGCCTGTTTAATTTAATGGTGTCTGTAGTCGTTATTTGTTATTACCACCGAGGGCATGGTAATAAATAAAATTTACTACTTGCCTCGAAGTGTTGGGTCAACAATATGTGTCTGGTTAGAGAGGCGGGTCGCATCTCGTGGTCACGCGGTCAAAGTTCAAATTCGGCTGAGGTTCTGCAGGCGTAAACTTTCGCTTTGGCTTTCGCTTTCGCCTTCTGACACTGCATTTAACTCTGCGGACTGCCAACACAAAAATCTACGCGCTCCATTCCTGAACCCAAAACTCAGAAGCGAAACCACGTCACGCGGGCGCATCCGTTATTGTTCCTTCAATGGGGGTATTCTCGGCACTGGGCCGCCCATCTCCGACGCTTTAAAAACTAACGAGAGTAGCGGTGGATGAGCGAATGCGAGGACAAGCTCCCCATGTGCATGCGGGAGAGGAGTGAGTTGGAGTTGTGAAGCAGGAAGTTGTTGCGAGGAAAAGAAAGGCGAGATGTTGGTGGAGATGACGCCCAGCGTCGTCAGCCATGGAGGAGTCCTCGAGGAGCAGCGCCTCGAGCGGCAGATAGGCTGCATGGCCGGCTTCCTCCATTTGTTTGATCGCGGCCACATCGTCGTAGGCAGGCGTGGCTTCTCCACTCGCCGCCTCACCACCGCCTCGGTGAGTTCCTGTCACCTTGGATGGGGTTACTTTTAGTTTTCATTTGGTTTTCTAATTGTTGGATGGCCGATTTCAGATCGCCGGATCGAGTTCGCCGTCGACGAGATCGGACTCTTCTTCTCCGTCGTTGCTTAAGGAGAGCCAGCCTCCTCCTCCCTCTTCGCCGGAGGTATATCCTTCCTCCCCAGAGAGGCGCGCAGGGACACCCACCCGACGATTACTTCCCCTGCCGCTCCAGATGTTTGAGACCAGCGAGGGAGGGAAGACGTCATGTAGGATCCGCGACGGCCCCAGACTCTCTCTCGACAGTCGCGCGGTGCTTGACGCGAAGGGAAAGCTCCATCCGCGGCAGATCCGGACGGCTGCTCCGGTAAACACCGGAGCCCATTCTGACGCCTCCGAAGCAGGGGAGGAGCAGAGGCGGTCTCCCAGCGTCGTTGCGCGGCTAATGGGGCTAGAGGGTTTTCCAAGCCATATCCGCGAAGGCGGAGCTGAGCCCGTCGGGGCCAAGCTCCAGCGATCTGCCTCCGAGTCACGAGTCCGTAAGGATCTGTCGTGCTATGGCTTCGTCGGCGTGAGCTCGATGCACAATGCGCATCCAGGCCCTGCCGGATCTGAGCCGATCTCCTCAGAGGAGTTCTTTAAATCGGTCAGCCTGGCCAAGTTCAAACTCAATAACACGACGAAGGCAATGCCGCCGTCGAAGAATGGACCGCTACCTCCGTTACAGCGGAAGATCTTCTTTGACGCCGAGGACATCTTCCCGGAGTCGAAGCGCCCTGGGACTCTATATGGAGAGATAGAGAAGCGGCTAAGGATGCGAGGAATCGACGAGCCTACGAAGGATATGGAGACGGTAAAGCAAATTTTGGAGGTACTTCATCTAAAAGGACTCCTCCACTCCAACCCTTCTCCTCTAGTCGCTGGCCGCCGGAATCCTTACAGCAACCAATGCCTGACCCATGATGGCGCTCCAATAGTTGTTATGAAATCCACAACCAAGGCTCTACGAGGCCGTACTGGTGAGTCGCCTCTGCTGCTGCCTAAAATCGGCGCTGCGCCCCAGAGCCCGTCGCTTGTCCGTCGTGAGCGCACGCCAGTTGATAGTCTCTTAAGAGGAAATGAGCGGAGGAATCGAGCCCCGAAGTCGCCTGAGAGCCCGAGCTCACCGGTGAACCGGCGACCACAAAATGAGGTGGCGCACAGGCGTTCACAGCCCCAACGGATGACCTCGCCAATCGTCTCCCCAAAATCTAGTCCAAAGATATTGGGGCCGGATTTTCTTGCTGCCCGATCGCCGAGAAGCCGGCGGCCAACGAATCCATTATCCGAAGACAGAGTTTATTCACCGGCGGAGGACGATACCTCCACCACGTTTTTCGAGAACAGAGCCATTGTGTCCTCTCAATATGACTTCGTGGTACGCCTATCTGCTGTAACCCTTTCGATTAACTTGACGTCGTTGTAAAATGTGTGGTTTTGACGATGCAGAGATCAAAAGCAGAGGAGTACAGACCAGGACGAAATCTTCTAGAGCGGTGCGACAAGCTATTGCACAACATCGCGGCGTTCACCGGAGCGGAGCAATCCACGGCATCGGACCTGCAACCAAGCCCCGTTTCCGTTCTCGACTCGCTCGCGTTCCTCGGTGAGGAGGGCTCGGCTTCGGCCTCCCCGCTAAGCAAGCGGTCCATCGACTTCAAAGGTATTCCCAACACTTTCGCCTGTTGGTCTGAGTTTGTGGATCATCACGATAATAACTTAATCCTGTCCGCAGATCTGCTGACGGATGACAGGGAGGAGTCGCAGTGGTCCTCGACCGAGTCGACCATAGAAGGCGACGCAAACGGTGGACTGGAGGATGGGGATCCCGACTACCGCTATGTCTGTGAGGTCGTCCGCGCATGCGACCGCTATGGCGACGCGTGCGCAGCAGTGTACGCGGTCCTTGAGAAGCGCCGAGAAGCTATCGACTCATGCAAGGCTGACCGTCTCCACCGCCGCCTCCTCTTCGACACTGTGACCGAGATCCTCGACCAGACACGACGGGTGTCCCCCTGGGGCGCCTTCTCGCCAGCCATGATCTCCCCTCCGGCACCGGGCGAGGAGGAGGTGCTGCCTCGACAAGTATGGACAGATATCCGCCGCTTACGTGAACTGGCATCGGCGGTGGAAGAATGCGGGATGGATGACGCCGCCGTGGGCAGGGCGGTGCGGAAGGACATCAACGGGAGGCTCAGCGACGGATGGTCCCGACCGGGTCCCGATCTGTCCGACGCCGTCCTCGACATTGAGCGGCTAGTCTTTAAGGACCTCGTCGCCGAGGCAATCCGCGATCTCGCCGCCGTAAACGCCACCGCTCGCCGCCTCGTTCCCCGCCGCAAGCTCGAATTCTAAGATTCAAATCAAGACGGCCCCAAGCTTCAAAATGTCACGCTTGGATCCAATTTGAACGGTTCCGATGTAATGTTACAAAGGTTGTAACCATCATATTAGTAAGAGAATAATTCCTTTTCTTTAAGGCACGTGGTAAACACGTGGGCTAGGTTGACATTGGCCGTGGCCCTTGAGTGGATGAGACCGAGGGAGGCGCGAAAATATTAAGGGGTTTCGATGGCGGCAAATGACAATGCAAACCTAGACTCATATGGCGTTTGTCTTGTCATGGGCTTACAAAGCCCATGCCCACCTGTTTGTTTTTTTTACCAGTATGCTAATCCTAGAATGATCAGTTTTACAGTAATTTTTTCATGGTAAATTCGAAAGTAGCGATCAGTAGTTCAATATTTTAAATTTATTGAAAATGGAAGTGATACTACACGAACGCCCTGCAATGTTACCATTTTGAGAAAGATTGGGGTCCATGAAATTGAACACAACCACAATTATCTTGTTCTTCGGTCTTGGCTGGCTTTGCTTGGCTGCCCCGCAATGTTTCCCTTTTGAGAAAGATGGGAGACCATGAAATTGAACGCACTTACAATTATCTTGTTCTTGGTCTTGACTGGCTTCGCTTGGCTGTGCTGAGCATACTTATGTTGCCTTACCAAACCAACTATTGATGTAGACAATTTTATGTGCCTTGGCTGCAGAATCAGGAAGTGAATTGCATTTGGTTGCCAGGTTGAGTGAATTAGAACCGAAGACTGCAAGGACTGTTGGTGCTATGTGAGTTAATAATTGGAAGACGAAAAAAACTAGCTGAATTTAGAAATAGGTGGTTGGCTGGTTCAATATAAATAGCTGGCGCCTGGGCACTTGGAATTGGAATAAGGTTTCTGAGTTGGGTCGTGAGCTATGCCGTAGGGGAGAACTTTGCGTAAAAGAATGAGGAACTAAGGATATTCCTAGTCAAAATGCAATTTATCCGGAAATAAAGCTCATAGTGATGGAACTTGTATAACCTAAGTCATATAAATTCTAAAAACTATAAAAAAATTCGAAATAGGAAATACAACATATGAGTATGGATCTTATTTCAATGAAAACATGACATATCATATGAAAAGTATTAACCAAAATCGATAAAGAACATAATTGAAAAGTCATCCTTGTCCTATAGCATCGTCTAAGTATTCCTAAGGAAGAAAAAAAAACGGAAGCAATAAGAAAGACCTTCCAAGAGAATTAGGGTTGATGACACCGGTTAATATTCGTTAATGGAGAACAAAGATTATGTCAAGATATCCTAATCCTTTGGGAGTCTCTCCCTTAAATAGGGGCACCAATATGTTATCAACCCATATATGATAACAAATCAGGCTAAAGAGTTCTACATATTAAATCCATATGTAATAATATGAAATCCAATAACATCAAGTTAGATCACTTAAACAGATTCGGTTCGTATTCATATTTACAATTTATAATTAAGTCCACCAAAAGGGACAATAATATTTAACAATCTCCCACTTGGATTACATGTGAGTTATATATGAAATACAAGTATAATTTTAGTTAATATCAAACTTTATGGGTACAGAATATCCCTATAAATTATCTGGTCTATTAACTTCATTGGTATAAGACTAAAAAGATCATAGCTACTATATATACCTGTAACAAGCCTCAATAGTAATCACAATACCAATTTCATTAATAAAATAGATAAAAATATGGATGTATAGAGTGGGAATTACAAGAAATGTGATTAATACATATCAATTTTCAATTGGTCCTGAAGTGGCCTAAAAGGCTCTGATCATATTTACAAAATATACTTTATGCTAAACTACATTTGTAAATCATGATCTAAATGTTATGATTCTAAAAAGAATCTATATCATATTTACAAATACCAAATGCTAAACAACAACAGTAAATCAAGATACTTTATTTTAGAGTGTCAAATAAACAAATAAAAGAGTCGAAGGAGTGATGATGTAATTAAAAGAGGATGGATATTTAACCTCCACTCCTCCAACCAGCTTCCTAGACCATAAGAAGATACTTCATTCTGCCTCATCCGACTTACTTCCTCACTTTTCTTAATCTACCTTGCTTTTTCCTACATGTTCAAGTTGATTGTTAACATCTCCTCAACTTTTGTTGCCTGTTCAAGTATTTGATTAAACTCATCAACCATATTTTTATTTTTGTTATTACTATTTATTTATTTATTTATTTTTACAAAACTTCACTATATAACCCCCACCATTTTCACTATACGATTGCTATCATAAAGATAATATAGCTCCTCCTTGGCAAACATTTAAGCGAGATGAGACAATGCCTCTCCAGATCGCCCGCTCGAGCCAAACAAACTATCACCTACGCCATCCATCTGGCCAAGGACGTCCATCCCTATGGCCGATTGAATTTGGGATTCATTTAAGTTTACATCCGTTCAATCATAAACCTTAAAAAAGAACTATCTATAATACTCCTTATTTACTCAAGTAAAGGAGTCTGGGATCAGTTGAAATTAAACATGTTCAGTATAACACCCCTTAATATGTCCCAGACCAATGTGATCTGATGTAATACATTCACCTAATAATTCTGAATAAATTTTGAAAACTCGTTCAAGCTTACGACTATTTAGGACTAATCATGCTCTTCCTTTTGAGGAATTTACACAAAAAAACATGCTTGCCTCGATAAAAATATTGGCTCTGCTAATTAAATGTCTATCGTATCAATTATCGCTGCTAGTTTTTTATTGATGACTTGTGTGTATAGATCATCATAGGTGTACCACCTTTTACTTATCTTTTAATTTTTTCGGTTATCTAACGACTCGTAGTCGAACTTGCATTTGCATCATTGTA
>JBBMJZ010007229.1:0-11634 GCA_037833815.1 Zingiber zerumbet | reverse complement strand
TTTTGCAGCTTTGACCTCTTGCCTTCAATCTTACTTTCTTTGGCTCTCGTCCCTCGAATACATCCAAGCTCGCGGTTCATCCCAATGTCATCCTTCGCGTATGCCTCAAAGTTGCTTCCTTCGGTTCTTGCCTCCAAGCCTTCTTTCTTTGGCTCTCGTCCCTCGGATGTATTCAAGCCTGCAGCTTGTCTCAATGCCATCTTTTGCGTATGCCTCGAAGTGCGCTTCCTTCGGCTCTTGTCCTTGCTGCCCTGTCCATGGTCCCTCAGATGTTTCATCCTTCACCAGACTCGAAGCCATCAAGCTAAGTCATATATGTATCCTGCAAAACCTTCACACTTACATACACGTATCAAATAACGAGCGTAGTCCTAACTTAAGCCCTTTGCCCAAACACCAAAACACATGGTCGCACGGACCATTGGGATTACTCCAACACTATCTTCTAACCTAGCAAACTTGATAAGAAGTCATTGATGAGAATATTCAGGAATAAAAGAACCATGCTTTATGCTCAAACCTTAACGCTTCTCCCCACTCATCCTGCCTCGATGCACTTTCAATGACTGTGTTAACTCCTATAAATACACACACATTCATGCTCTATGATATTCCCTACACGTAAATGGCAATATCATGGGCTTTTCCTAGTGTTCTATGCAAAACTTGCATAGGTAAGACAATCACATGTCAGCTATACAATTTTTCATTCTGCAACTAAACTAAACTGCTCTTCCTACTACTCAAGGGAGGAGAGGCAACTCAACTACTCATGTCAGGCACAACCTTGTACTTTTCAAGTACTAACCTTGTACTTCTTCAGTACTATCTCAAGATGCACCTTCTATACACTAATTCCACAAAACAAATGCATGTCTCATGTCAACTCGTGGGTAACCAGCATAGGTGTGCCCATTGAGTTTAGAAAATTATGCCTTTGCGGTGTAATACCACATGCAATTTAAGTACAAGTATAACTATTCTACTTGTGGTAGCTCAACTATCATCTTAGGGTAGTTTATTTTGGTGTTTTGTTCAATACTTGCTTAATTAATTGATGCATTCAACAACCTGGGATATAGTAGCATACTCACCTAGGTGGATGGTCAATACTTCATATTCATAAAATTTTATTGAATTAGAGTCCCTTCGCTAATATTTTAGCAGATGCTTATGTTTGTAAAATAAAAGGGTGAATCAAATCTCTTATTTCAAAACTTGGGTTTGAAATCCAATGAGAATTTGTCAAAGTCTTGGTTGCCAGTTCTCTGATAATAATATTATAATTTCATATCATATATATTCATATCTATGATTCCAAATATAAGAATGGAGTTTAGATTTTGATTTCCCCATTTGAATAAAGGGCAGTCCGGTGCACGAAGCTCCCACTAATGCGGGGTCTTGGGGAAAGGTTGGACCACATTGGATCTTTTGTACACAGGCTTACCCTGCATCGCAAAAGGTTATTTCTGTGACTCAAACCCGTGACCACAAGGTCACAAAGTGACTTTACCGTTGTGCCAAGGCTCCCTTTCATTTCCCCACTTGAATCCAAATATAAAAATTGAAGTTGGAGTCATTGATGATTTTTTTTTTAATATGAGAGTGGAATTATATTTTCCATCGAGAACTTGCTCAAAACCAACCAGGCATTACATTCTCTGATGTATCAGAAAAAGTTTGTTGCCTAATAATTTTTTAGGAAATAACTAATTTTTATTCCAATCTATAATGCTTTACCTTTTTATTCCGAATGTCCAGTTCTTACATCATGCATTACATTTTATTTATTGCATTCTCACGTTTTCTATATTTATCAGGGTGAACATATGTCGGATGAAGAGAGGAGTTGTCCTATCTGGAGTTGGAGATAAGGTTTTGTCTTCATCTGAAGTTATGAGTTTACATGGTTTTATTTGATCATGTACGTGTTTTTATTTCTATTTGTTGTGGTTTAAAATTTTCATTTATTTGGATAGTGCTTGTAAACTACTGGTTTACCAATATTGTCTGTCAATTATACTAGTATGAACCCTAAGACTAGAATGAATCCCAAGACTTTGGTACTATTGACAACCTTGTCGGCTGAGTTAACTTATGCAAGAATGAGTACTAAGGGTTATTTCTAAAATGATCTCCTTCATTAAGGTCATGCTGTTAAAATTTTAATAAATTGCATGAGTTCAAGGAGAATGGCAACATATAGCTCTTTATAGATAGTGTGTCCTAACTTCTTGTCATTGCCTTTGGATAATATAATGGCAATGCAGGTTGTAGACAGGATAGATATTGCAGCTATGACTTAACACACACCCACACATGCCCATGCACATACACACGCATGCATCTCACACATGCCCACACCCATGCCCATGCTCATGTGTGCGTGCGCACACAGGTCTTACCTATGTTTGGTGTTGCTCAAACCCTTTCTGTTCTGTTCAGGAAGTTTGGCTAGGTGCCTTACAATTTCACGGTCTTATATATAACCAAGGGAGGGCTGATTTGAGAATCTCAGATCAATTATCTTTGTTCCTGACATATTTTCATTGCAGGCTTTGGTAATTTCTTGCTCATTTTTTTTGTGCTTTTAACTGTAAGATTTGTTTGTTATACTTAAAAGTTAATGTGTATTAATTTTAATTTCTTGCTCATTTTTTTTGTGCTTTTAACTGTAAGATTTGTTTGTTATACTTAAAAGTTAGTGTGTATTAATTTTGGCACTTTCAGGCATTTGTGAAACACATTTTCATTTTAATGAGTTTGGAGGCCTTATTTTCTCATTTGGTTGATATCCCTCTAAATTCAGTAGTCCTTTTTCTCATGGAACTTACAATAGGTGCTACGTCTATGGTCTGCGAAAAGCTGCAAATACATGGATGAATACATCATTCCTGAAACTGACAAACTAGTTGACTATGAATTTGATGAAAACAAGGTAAATTGCTTATTTTTCTATTTATTTCCTTGTGTGTCTTGATTTGAATGTGTTTGATTCCTATACAACATGCTTTCTCCCTGTAGCTTAGTGTGTCTTTTTCAATAATGTAGGTTGAGCAACAAATTGAAGAGGATAGTTGCTAAATCTGACATAAAATTTTTAGGTCTTAACCAAACTAGAGACTTGTGTACGGATCTATACATGCACTTTCAATTATGTAACAAATAATACATTTTCAATTTAACACGTTGTATGATACCTTTTTTTTATAAATTTTGTAACATTATATTTAATTTAATATTAAAACTCTCTTCTTTTGAAAATCTCTTAACCACATGTTTAAAATTATCAAGTCAATATATGAAGTGATGTATGACCCCAAACAATGTCTTGCAATGCCTTAAATAAAAAATGTTCTAGATTTTGTCAAAAACATCAAAAATAGCTGATTCAATCCACTCTTTCTTAATATTTGTGGCTTGTGCTTCATATTATAGAGGCTTTAGACTAAAGTTTCAAATCTTGAGTTGAGTTGCGGTTTTGATCCTTGTGTCGATATAGAAGGTGTTAAACACTAGAAGAGGATAACAAGGGGGAAAGAGGTGAGGAGAAGTGGGAATTGTAGAGGAAGCATTGAAACATCGATGATAAGCAAGAATTAAAACTTGTTGCTTCATGCCATGCTGACTTATTTAGAAGAGTCATGAAGGCCTCACGCACCACACAATAGCGTCGTGTCTTTGTAAGAATTGTTGAAGCTCGTTGTCTTTATAAGAATCGATGCGTTGTACCTCGTAGAGCTAGGGTAGGTCTTGTTGACTAGGGTTTAATAGGGTGAAAAGTAGGTTCTAGTGGTCGCATGATGCCATTCAGAGATAACACGTTGGAATGTGGTTTGGATATAAGTAGCCTAGCCTCAACCATGGTAATGCGAGAAATTAATGAACAAGAGGAGTGAATGATAATGCCGCCACCGAAAAGCAGCCAATCTTAGAAAGCAACCTATAAAGACTTGTTCAGAAATTGCTGCTATTGTTTTATGATTCCCGATTAATCTCGTAGCCAGACGAGTAGATTCTCTTCCGGTTTAGGCTGGCTCCGCACTAGTTGTTAATTAACAGTAGTCGGCTTATGCGGTTCAATAAAGGAGGCTATGTACTTGTTCGCTCCACTCCTATTATTAAAGTAGTTGTTTTGATATTCTAGTTGATTCTTTACCCGTGCCATCCGCTCATGAGGAATCAGACTCATGCAATAAATCCTCTTTCCTCTTTGTCATCCTAGCACCTAATTGCACAATATGCGGTATACACACCACTAATTTGGTAAATTGTTGAAGTTCAATGTCTTTGTAAGAAGGGTTGCGTCCGCACCCTATAGAGTTATGAAAAGTAAGTTATAGTGGTGGGCCCCATGTCAATATTGTCGTGCACACGATGCAATTTATACACTAATTTGGCAAACATTTTAGGAGTTGCATATATATGTCAGAATGAAATAAATGGTTAAAAGTAGTTCATTTGACTTTATTATGTGGTATGTTGACATAAGTCTTATGCACTATCATATGTTCATGTGTCCTTAAGTTGGTAAAGCAAGTTTTTTTTTTCTCAATGAACTTTTTATGACATTTTATTTTGTCTACAGATTGTAGGTTTGACAAATAGTAAATTATGTATCTGGAGGCGTCATGGTCAAAGGGGTATCTTTCAATCTCATGAAGGTGTCTTCACACGTGGATTATGTATGAGGTGAGCAGAAGCATGATTTTCTTTGGATCATTATTGTTGTTTGTTAGATATTATGTTTTACTTCCACAAGTTCAGTAGATAGAATGCTGATATATACATGTGTATATTTATGAAATTCCTGTTGATGCCATTGATATATACACATAGTTTATATACTCTTGAGGACATATGTGGGCCTTTTTGATTTATGTCTTCAAAGGCATCAATTATAAAACTACTTGTGCTTTTAACTCTTAGAAGAACAACATCTTCAGTCACTAAAATTATCATCTGGATTTAAATCTTTAGTCGTGCCGGAGTTTTGTATTTTGACTAGAATGAAATTGTTTTGATACTGTATTGGTGTTTTAATATGTGGTGCCGATGGAGAATTGGATTGGGAAGGTGGAAGGAGATGACAAAGAAGAATAAGAATAGAACACAACTATATACCTAACTTCCATTCCATATGGAATGGTATGGTGTATTTTTAACATTGTATGGACAAAAGCTAAAAATGTACAATGACCAAGCCTTATTCCACTAGGTGAGGTTGGTTATATGAATCCTTCTATGCCATTAGGCTCTATCTCCTACTATATCATCATCTATATTTAAATAAATTTTATCTTATTTTAGTGTTGCTAATCAAATCTCTTTTGGTCTTCCTCGTTTGATATGCATATTTATCATAGGTTATGATTCACATCGTCTAAGTAGAACATTTATTAGTCGTCTAAGTTCATGTCCGTACCATTTTAAACATCTCTCGAAGTTTTCCTCAATATATGCAACCCGACTTTCTCTCTAATATTTTCATTTCTTATCCTGCCCATCCTTATTTGTCGACACATCTACTTTAACATCCTTATCTTAGCAACTTTTTATTTTCTGCTCATGTGGTTGAGTCATAGCCCAATATTCAGCTCCATATAACATAGCAGGTCTAACCATCGTTTTATATAACTTTCTTTTAAATTTTAGAGATACTTTACGATCGCATAAAACACCCGTCGCTCTCCTCCATTTTAACTATCCTGCTTGTATTCTATGTAAGACATCTTTTTTAATCCCTCCATCTTTTTGTAAAATGGATCCTAAATAATTAAAGTTCTCAGTTTTAGACAACTCGTCATTTACTATCTTAACAATTGTCTCATTATCTCTAATAGTGATAAACTTAAATTCTATATATTCTGATTTTACTCTATTAAGTATAAAACCTTTCACTTCCACTGTTTCTCGCAAAGATTCGAGTTTAACATTTACTCCTTCACGTGTCTCATCTAATAAAACAATATCACATGAAAACAACATGCACCATGGTATTGTGTCTTGGATGTGAGTTCATTCATAATTAGTGTAAAAATATAGAGACTCAGAGTTGATCCTTGATGTAACCTTATCTTTATGATAAACGCTTCGGTTAATTCGCCTGAAATCTTCACTTTGGTTGTTACATCCTTTTACATATCTTTAATTAGTTCAATATATGTTGCGCTAACACTTCTCTTTTTTAGAATTCGCTATATAATTTCTCTTGGGACTTTATTATAAGTTTTTTCTAGGTCTATGAATACCATTTGTAGATCTCGCTTTTGTTCCCGATACTTGTCAATTAGTTACCTAACAAGATTATTACTTCTATTATCAACTTTCCAAGTATGAATGCAAGTTGATTTTTGGTCATCGTGATTTCCTTTCTTAATCTTTTTTCTATTATTCTTTAACAAAGTTTCATGATATGACTCATTAGTTTAATACTCAATAGTTTGCATAATTTTGTACGTCTTCTTTGTTCTTATATAGGGAAACTAGAGTACTTTCCATACCTCTATTGAAATATCATATGGTCCAACTGCTTTTTCATTTTACATCTCATTTAAAGTTTGTTCTGAAGTTTGAATTCTACAATAAAAATTTAAATTTCTATACTCATTTGACTTACTTAAATTATCTAAGTTAAGTTGATCACCTAAACCTTTATTAAAAAGTTGATGAAAATACTTCTTTCACCGTTCTTTTATTTTCTCATGATTGACTAGTACCCTATTGCACTTATCTTTAAGACATCTTATTTAGATAATATCTCTTGTTTTCCTCTCTCATGTTTTTTACTATTCTGTAATGTCTCTTTCCCTTTCTTTTGTATTTAATTTTCTATATAAGTGTCTCTTCCCTTAATTGTAGGAATTATGATTGATTTATATTAGCTCGATTATAAAGATTGTGTTGATTGTAATTAATGATTGATAGACATATCATAATTATAGGATTCTCTTTCCCTTCTTATGTATATAAATTCCTACATATAAGCGGATTATTATGAGGAGAAATTGATTTCGGCGTCGATGCCCTGTGCTGCCGATTTCTGTGCCAACATCCTTTTTTGTCTCGGGTTCTTTGTGTGACCAGAGGTCGTTTGACACCAGTTTTTCCTCATCTTCCGACACTTCGGCTATGACTGCTTGCAATTGTGGGTTCTTTCGGGGTCGTAATAGTAGTCACGGTTGTAGCTATGGTCGTGGAATTGATGCCACTAGGAGCAGTTGTTCGTGTGTTTACTGTGGTCGTTCTAACCATGTCTCTGAAAAGTGTTGGACGATGTTTGGTAAGCCAGATTGAGCTAATAATGCATCTACCGAGCTATCCACTCCATCACTAGACACAGGTAGTCATGATGATATGGTCTCTGTTCCTTATACTGATTATAAGAAATTGCTTTGCTCTTTTGCTAGCATTCCCTCTACCACTACTGCCTGTGCCTTGTGATAAGTCTTGGATGCTGGATTTCGGTGCTTCTGCTCATATTACTGGTAACAAGTCTATTTTCTCTTCATCTTTTGTTCCCTCATCTTTATCCCTAGTTCGTTTAGCCAATGATACCTATTTTCCGATTACAAGAAGAGGTGTTGTCAGGCCCACTGCAAATATTACTCTTGATATTATTTTCTTTGCACCTAAATTTTTGGTTAGTTTACTGTCCATAAGCTAGCTAACAAAAGCTCACAATTGTTATGTATTTTTTTATTCATCCTATTATATTATTTAGGACCTGTACACGAAGAGGATAATTAGTGGAGGACATGAGAGTGATGGCCTATATTACCTGTAAGTTCCCAGGCACTCTCAACAACTGTCTCCTTATCAGTGGCATTGTTGTCTAGGTCACCCATCTTCCTCTCTCAAAAGTTTAGTTCCAGTTCCATCTATTGATTTCCTGTGCGAGTCATGTGAGTTCGACAAACATCATCGTACTTCTTTTTTCTTCTAGAGTTGATAAACGTAGTTCTTTTACTTTTGAACTTGTTCATTGTGATGTTTGTGGACTTAGTAGAGTTGAGTCAAGAGGAGGTTTTTAGTATTTTATAATTTTTGTTGATGATTATTCTCGCATGACTTGGTTATATTTACTCGAAGTAAGGTTCCTGAGGTGTTAACATCATTTTATAACGAAATAAAAATCAATATTATGCTGCCTTGCGTATTCTTTGTACCGATAATGCACTTGAGTTCACTCAGAAGACAGTGACTACATTATGAAATTCTCATGGTATAATTCATTAAACCTCTTGTTCATATACTTCGCAATAAAATGAAGTTGCTGAATGCAAACACTGTCATATTTTAGATGTAGCTCGTACCCTTCTTTGTCACATGCATGTTCCCAAGTTTTTGTGGGGTGATGCTGTACTCACAGCTTGCTTTCTCATAAATAGGATGCCTAATACTGTGTTACATAGAGATATCCCCTTCTCTTGTCTTTATCCTAACAAATCTCTTTTCTTTGTGCCTCGCATATTTGATTGTGTTTGTTTTGCTCATAATTTTTTTCCTGGCTTGGATAAATTGTCTCCTCGCTCCATTAAATGCATCCTGCTTTGATATTCTTGCACACAAAAAGGATATTGTTGTCTTGACTCACTCACAAAACGCAGTTACACCTGTGCTAATGTTACATTTTTTTTAGTCCCAATCATACTTTTCCCCTATGTAACTTAGTCACATGATACATTAGCATCTCCTCCATTACCTATCCCACCATCCATGTCTCCCACTATAGATGCTCTGTTTCCTAAATCATTGTAGGTGTACATGAGGCGTGCTCGGCTAGAACCAGATTCATGTCCCTCACCTTCTATTCCTGCAGATCCTAATGCTCTTCGCCCCTTCGATATTAATCTGCCGTTCTTTGTAAAGGTATTCGGTTTTGCACTACTCATCCTTTGTCTAATCATATTTCGTTTGATTATCTTGGTCCTGCATTCCACACTTTTGTTGTTTCTTTATCATCTATAGTTCCAACTTCCTACTCTGAGGCTTATCAACACTCGGTACGGCGAACTGCAATGGATGAGAAAATGTCTGCTCTTATCTCTCGTGGTACTTGGGAGTTGGTGGCTGCACCACCTTCTGTTGTCTGTCGTTCGGTATTTACTCTGAAATTTAAAGCTGATGGTACTATTGATCGATACAAAGCTCGTCTGGTGGCCAAAGGATTTACACAGACTTATGATGTTGATTACTTTGAGACGTTCTCTCTTATTGCTTGCTTGAATTCTATTCTGTTCTCCTTGGCTGTCAATCAATCTTGGCCAATGTATCAGCTAGATGTGAAGAATGCCTTTCTTTATGGCAATTTGCATGAGACCGTGTTTATAGAGTAACCTTCAGGGTTGATTTGCAGACTTAAAAGGCTAAATTCAGTAATGTAATCAATGTTGTTGGCTTCAAACAATGTAAATCAGATCATTCTTTGTTGTACGACGGAGCAAATATGAGAATATCATTCTTATTGTTTATGTAGATGACATTCTAATATTCGGCAGTAATATATGTGGGATAGACGAGACTAAAAAGTATTTGTAGCAACACTTTGTGGCGAGGGATATAGGACATCCTAAGCATTTTTTGGGAATTGAAATTGCTTATAATAAATCTGGAGTTTCATTATGCAAGTGGAAGTATGCTACAGATTTACTCAAAGAAACTGGATTGCTTGGAACGAAGCCGGTTGATACGCCTATGGATATCAATTCAAGTGTTTGGGATAATACTGGAGAGTTCTTTGAGGATAAGGCAAAATATAGACGGCTTGTTGGGAAACTTATTTACTCAACAGTAACGATATCTGACATTTCTTTTGCAGTTGGAATAGTTAGTTGTTTTATGGATAAAGCTAAAGCAAGTTCACTGGGATGCCGCTATTAGGATTCGTAAGTACATTAAGAAATCTTCAGGAAAATGGTTGTCATTTTTGAGAAATGAACACCTAAAGATCGAAGCTTATTCTGATGCCAACTATGCTAGATCTAAGACCGGCAGACAATCTACTTCTGGGTATTGCACTTATGTAGGGGGAAATCTAGTAATATGGCGAAGTAAAAAACAAACTGTTGTTGCTAGGTCGACTGCTGAAGCTGAGTATAGAGTCATGACTCACACGGTAACCGAGATGTTATGGCTGAAGAATTTGCTTGAAGAATTAGGGTTCACCTACAATAAACCACTGCAAATGTATTGTGATAACCAAACATCTATTCACATTGCAAGTAACCCAATTTTCCATGAGAGGACTAAACATATTGAGGGTTAATTGTTACTTTATTCGCGAGTGTGTAATGAGCCGGGAAATTGTCACTCCATTCACATCATCATCCAACTAAGTTGTCGTTGTCTCCACTAAAGCATTAGGAGGAGAACGATTCTCGGAACTTTGTGATAATTGACATATATGAGCTTAAGGGGGAGTGTTCAATACTTCTAAAGATTCCTTTAATTGTAGGGATTATGATTGATTTAGATTATAGAGATTGTGATTGATTATAATTAATGATTGATAGACATACCATAATTTTAGTATCCTCTTCCCCTCCTTATGTATATAAATACCTATATGTAAGTGGATTATTGTAAGGGGAAATATATTGTCTCTTTCTCTTTTACAATAATAATTTGAAAGTTTCAATTTTTGCTCCATTCACTATTTTCTTGACTTTTTTCTTGGCTACTGTACATTTGTTTAAGTTTTCCTTGTTCTTACAAATATATGATGTCTTATGGGTTGTTCGTTTTACTTTCACTTTCTCTTGTACTTTCTCATTCCACTACCAAGATTCTTTACTTGGTGGTGCACTCCCCTTTGACTTATTGAGTACACTCTTTAGCTATTATTTTCAACTTTGGTACTGTCTTATCTCATGTCGTATATTTCTCCTAATACTTGTACTCCTACCCTCTCCTTAAACATGTTTTGCTTCCCATCCTTCAGCTTCCACCACTTAATTCTAGGAGTCGTACATATTTTCTTTCTATTGATAGTATATTTGAGGTGTATATCCAACACTAATAACCTATGTTCGGTAGTTAAGTTTTATCCGAGAAATAATTTTTACAAATCTTTTTATCATTCTTCCTAACTATAAGAAAGTCAATCTGCACAATCCATTTTAAATATAACAAATATTATTTTAATTTATCTTGACACATTTTATAGCATGTCAAGGGGTGTGGCACATTAATATGATATAATACTTATTGGCGACAACACATGATTAATTATATGTGCGGTGTAATTTCGAGTTTTGGTAATTTATCAGAATGATATATTTCGATTGTGCCGTCCGATATGGAATGGATATTTAAAACCATGATTGCAAGTACTATAATATTTCGTGTGTACTCAAATAATATTGAGCAGATGTGGTTCTTAATGCTATACTTATGGTTTATGTGAGTGCAAGATTAAATAAGGCAGTCCTAAACACTTTCTTGAGGTTCCCTTCGTTAATCTGGAAAGAAGGTACTCCCTTTCTCCAATCACAAGAAGAGGGTGACTGACTTAGTTGTTAGGATGTATACTAAAAGTTTAGCTTTTGGTATGAACATTTATTTTGAAATAAGAATCACATTGGTCAAATGTCTGCATTTATGTTAAATGTAGTTGTCCATTTAATTTAT
>JBBMJZ010007221.1:0-11634 GCA_037833815.1 Zingiber zerumbet | reverse complement strand
GAGTCTTCTCTGCATCTGAGCACATGGAGTGTGAGTAGTAGAAGAAGTATTGTCTTGAAGGCTTTGTTCAAAGGGGCTTATAAAGACTTATTTCGAGTGCTTGGAAGGCCTCCTAGGTGCCCCTAGCTCGACCTCATCCGATCTGACTCCATCACAAATTTATCAAACTTCGGGCACTTGGGTTAGCCCTTGGCACCTGGATCTTATGCCACATCATTTGCTGAATTAATCCTCTTTGGCTTAGTTTGGACCATCCAAACACTTAGAACAGATCCGGACGCTTGGAATAAATTCATGTGCTGGAGTTAGGTCCAGTCTGGGAGCTTTGCCCCTTTCGGATGCTCAGATTTTGACCACCTTCTAGGCTTGGTCTGACTATTTATAGTTTGTGTCTATTTGCTTTCCCAGTCTTGCTTCCAACTCTAAGTTTTTGTAAGATAAATATACAAATACAAATAAGTAACCTAGCCTACTTCTCTAAGTCTACCTAGCTTACTAGATTTACTTTTTGCTTGGAGTTCACTCCTCCAGGACTAACCATCTAGGGTTCACTTCCCTAGAATTTTTCGTTGTCAAGCATCCGATCATCTGATCTGCTTGGACTTTTGCTTAACATCCAATTCTCACTAACCCATTAGGTCTTTTTGTTATAAGTCATCTAGCCACCCTTGACCTAGCTAGACTTTTGTCTAATATCCAATTCTCACTAACCTACTAGGTCTTTCCCTTGCTAGTCATCCAGCCATCCTTGACTTGACTAGACTTTTGTCTAACATCCACTTCTCACTAACCTGTTAGGTCTTTCCCTTGATAGTCATTCAGTCACCCTTGACCTTATTAGAATTGCCTTGCTAATCATCCGGTTAGTCTTTAACCTTTGCTAGTCATCTGGTCAACATTGACCTAACTAGACTTTTCACTTCTAAATATCAGGTCCTGTTCAGATAACTCTTGGTCAAACCCGATGAAACAATAGTATATTATTAAACATCGAAATCCTGGAAGTTGATTACACCAATAGTTCAAAAATTCAGTATTACTTTAATTAATTTACACGGTTGAATTTAAATCTAAGGACATAGATATATTAAGAAGAATTGTAAAAGTATATTAATTTTGATTTAAAATTATTTAGAGTTTTCAATGTCTATCAGTTAGTTTTATTTGAATCACTTTAGGTCAAAAATCAATATAAGCTTCCTTAATGTATCTATATCTCACATCTGAATTTGACAATGTAAAATGTAAATTAAGAATAATAAATTTTTGAAATGATAAAGAAAAAATTTAAATGTGGAAAGAGTCTATGTGTTTTTTAAATGTAGGTACGCCAGTGAGGGTTTTGGGACAATGGTTCAGTCTGGTTCAGTCTAGTTTAGAATAGTGGACGGTGGAGGGTTGATTTGGGAAAATAAAATAGGTAAGGGGTCCATTCAGAAATTTAAAACTGGAGGACGTTGTTGGCTTTTTGCCAATTCGTTTCCTTCACAGCAAAGGATACGAGCAGAAGCGAGGAATCGTTGGCGATCAGTTGGAGGTCTCAGCAGAAGATCAAGGAAAAAACAAACAAAAATCACATTTTACCTCCATTTCCATGTGTCTCGCTGCCTTCTGTTGCCGACCCAAGAGAAGCTCCTCGCCTTCCAACCTCAAATCTTCACCAAATCCGATCGTGAGTAAAATATCCCTGCTTTAATTCATTAATTCACTTTTTTTTATCACGATTTTCCTCATAGGAGATTACAGAGGCGTCGGCCAATCCGCAACCTGGCGGTAGCAGCTTTCACGCAAGCGGCTCCCAGGTGTTTATTGTTCGATATTCGCCTCTTATGTTTCATATCGCTTTTTGTTTCTAAATTCTGACACCTCATATAGGAATTAGAAGATTCCCTTCCTTCTGGTTCTGAACAGGTAAGATCCAGCTTCCGTTTTCTTTTTTTTTTTTCCAGTTCTTTTATTTTTATGTTGTTTAGATGGGACTTTATGGCGATTGAGATTTTACGGCTTGAACAATCAATGGTTAGAAAACATGAAATTGTTCTGATATTAGCCTCCTATTTCCCTGGTTAAAGTATGATCAGCACTCATTTATATAAGCAACTTGAATATTTAGATTTGTTACTTTAGATTATACTTTACAAATTCATGAAATAGAAACATTTCAATTTACTTTTACTGCAATTCATCTCTAGTATCATCACAATACTACTTCTACCCTGCTTTTTCTCCTTCTTTTTTTTTTTAATCCAAGATGCATTTATCTGAAATTCTTATATGGATCACTCCTCCTATAGAATAACATCTGCAAGTTTTTCTAGCAGAAAGTCAGAATGAGTCTATGTTCACTGTCTGGCCAATCATCAAACATTGTTTCAAACCATGACTTCTCAAATGGGCTTGAGTCCTGGCATTCCAATTGTTGCCAGTCTTATGTTGCATCAGAAAATTCTAATTTTGTGAATGGAGTGAAACCTCTATCCGGGAGTAATTATGCTGTTGTCATGCAAAGGAGCGAGAATTGGCAAGGTCTGGAGCAAGATATCACTGATAAAGTCATTGCTGGAGTAAAGTATATTGTAACAGTGTTTGTTTCTGTTCATGGAGATTTCCATGGAGCAAGTGGAGTTCAAGCAACATTGAGAATAGAGAACTTAGATTCTTCAGTTAGCTATGTTTTTATTGAGAGGTAGTCCATTTTATACAGTACTAAGGAGCTTGTTAATTTTCTGCTTATATATATTTTTTCTCCTGAGAATTATGTAGATTCATATTAGGATGTTTCAGGATCTTGGTCTCTCAAGATTGCTGGAGGAAGTTAGAAGGTTCCTTCTTACTAACAAGCAACCCAAGGCGAGTAGTTTTCTACTTGGAAGGGCCTGATCCTGGTATTGACTTGCTCATAGATTCTGTAGCTATTGCTTGTGAGGTACATCTCTTTCTATGCAAAAACTGCAAATCTAATTCTTTTTTCAGTTTGTGTATTCACTTATAGTTCTCATTTCTCCAAATGGCCTTTTTCTTTGATTCAACATTCATTTGCTTCATCCAATAGGTAGATTTTTTTTTTCAGGTTCGGTGTAGCTTGGGAACATGATAATATGTTGCTCAGCTATGATTACTTCCATGTTGTTGGCATATCATTTTAATGTTGTTTTAATTCTTCCTCTTTACTCCACTATTTTGAATTAAAGAGACTAAATTTATCCAATCCATGAATATTGGAAATTTTCTACGATGCACTCATTGGGGTGTCAAACATGATTAAGAATGTAGCTAAATAGGCTAATTGAGAGTTAACTAGGTGCCACTATGATTTATGATCCGACTCTTTTTAGGAAGTATATTTTCAGTACTGTGTCATCTTTTCTGCATTTTGTTGAACATGCAATCATCAATTGTTCGTCATAAAAAATAATCATATTGAAGGTGGTTTGAAATTGTCCTTATCTCAATAAGTGATAGCAATAAGCTTTAGTGTCTACTCCATTTGTGTAGATTAAGCTTAACAAAATAATTGTATGTCTATCCTTAACTAGTAAATAGATCAATTTTGCTTATCGTGAAAGAAAGATTTAGGAAACAATTTCCAAGCAACTTTCTAATCCATGGAATACCATTGCTTCTAGGTTTCTATCCCTACAATACCCATTAAACTAATGTACATTAGCATTTCTGTATACATAACTTCTATATGTCCTGGATTTTTGGTTTCATCTGTAATAGTCAATCAGAGTCAATTTTTCGATTATATATGAAAGTTTCTCTTGCTTCAACCTAGGCTGACACCAACCCATTCCACTGGGACATGTGGTGGTTGACCAAACCACGTCTAATGACATCATTATTGAATGACTATTGGCCCCCACGAGACGTAAATCCTTGCATCCTGTATAAAACCAAAATAGCTGAGGTGGTAATTGGATGAAGGTTTGCCACTTCAGGTCGAGGGGTCAAACCTCAGGGCTGGTGGGACGTAAATCCCTACATCTTGTATAACCACCCTCGCGATAGAGGTCCAGGGGAGAACGCTTCACCTTTTTTTTTTTTTTTGGCAATTGTTGAATGACTATTGCGCTTCTTGTTGGAATTCACGATGTTAGCTATAGGTGACTATGACAAAAGTGTAGTATCATTCCAACAAATTGAGAGGCAAGATGTTGATACTAAATTGATGTAATACAAGAATACTTTGATACCAAATTGATATAGTATAAGAACACTCTGATTCTAATTTGGTACAAGATAAACTTGACTCTGATTTCAAATTGATAAAGCACAATAACATCCAGATATCAAATTGACGCAACATGATGACTCTTTGATACCAAGTTGATGCAACACTAAATTGAACCCTTAAATCATGCAAAAAATTGAGATAAAATTGATGAAAGAGATAAACTATCTCATAAAGACATAAAGAACCTCACACATAGGAAACAACCTTACATGATGGAAGAAAAAATTTATTAACTAAAAACTGAGTAATACATAGGGACATGCTAGGTTTATTGAATCAATACCAATTAATTTTGAATAAAAATATCATTAATTGGGAAACACAATAATCCCAATAAGCCTCTCTAAATTAAAAGATATTTTTATTGAAATAAAAGATACCATGAGTTTCGACTCCTAAAATTACAATGCTTGCTTTCCAAAGTCTTGGAATACAAACTCTTAAATCTTAAAACTTCTCAAAAACTATTTCCTAATCTATTGTATTAGGCCATCTAATACATTGTTCTTTAGTGATGAATGATCTAAGGTTATTAATGGAAGTTTCAAAATGTTGCTAACTTTAAATTTTTAAGTTCAACCTCCCCACTATTTGTGCACAATAAAGCTAGCGTCGAGGGAACCTAACTTTCCCACTAGCTTAAACTGCAATTTCTAGTATAATTGCCTCTAAAGAAGTGTTGCTACATTTAGTCATACAAACTATAAACTTGCCACCAAATCAAATTAAATGAAATCTTGCTAGTAGAGGTGTTGCAGCACCATTGTTGGAGATGAGGTCACTAGGAATTTCAATATCTTAATAACTGGAAGAATATTGAACAATAGAGAAAATCAAGCATTCTTTTTATAGAGAATGAGGTGATCGCCCTATCTACTAAACCCATGCAGATCCTTGGTGCTTTGAGAAATGTCCAGTGTAAGAATTGCCTTCTTAACATACCTTTACCTTCCACAACACTAGTAAGGTTCTGTAGCACCACTACTGTTACACCACTACAGACTTACCACCAAATCAATTCTAATCTTTTAGTAAGGTGGAACTTCTCAAGTACCACTAACATTTAATGTGTGGAAATTCTTGTGAAATAGATGCATTAAATGTTTTCGAGAGAATCACTTCGTCAATGCTTGTCATATTGAATGACATTGTTGGCATTATTGGAGACAAGGTCGCTAGGGATTTCAATACCCTAGTAGATTGAACAATAGAGGAAGCCAAGCGCTCCTTTTATGGAGAATGAGGGGACCACCCTATTCACCAGACCCATGAAGATCCTTGGTATCTTGAGAAGTGTTCGCTTTAATAATTGCCTCCTTAGCATACTTTCACCTTCCGCAATACCATTCTTATTATGTCTGGAAAGTTGATGATTGCATGCCACCTATGGTATCCTAAACATTGATAGAGTTGAAGAGAGAAACTTATGATGAGAACAACCAATATCTATCCTTATGCCTTTTACATAGTCACTCCTGCTTTGCTCCTAGATGTCAACAATACTTAATGAGCAGCTTTTCACCATAGTGAAGCTATGGAACCAGTCACTACCGCTGTATTCATGCCCCCCTCCCTAACAAATTTTAAGTGTACCTTGTATATTTTAGCAACTACTGCACAACCAACAAAGATATCTAGTTCTTGCTCTATTTTAAACCCTTCCTATTCTTCTAATCTACCCTCTCTCCCTTGTACTATAATACAAATAACATTCCCATGTCTCCCACCAGCCCCATACTATTAACAATATTAAGAAGACTTGCTCCAAACCATTGTTTAAAATTTCGTGTCATACTGGGTGGCACAGGCGGAATTGATCGTTCTGTATTGAAACTGTATTGGTACGATACCAAAACTGTATCGTTTAGGTCATAAACCGAAACTTTAATATGGTTTGAAATTTTAAACTATGCTCCAAACTATTACTAGGTCTAAGGATTATTGTAGAACACCGTTGTCTATTCTAGAGCAACTTGAAGGTCGTGACCTTGCTTCTTATTCATTAATATTTGCCTCAGATTGAGCCCATGATGTATTCCCAATTACATCTCTCCTCTAGGCTCACTAAAAGCATTGATTATGGATGGAGCAGAACCCCAGCTTCACCACTCAAGTGTTGTGACATAGTACTTGCTTAGAGAAAGATTCCAATTTTCCTCTATCTAGTGTAGATGAGAGATTCTACCAAAATCTTAGAAGGAATTTCCAAGCGATAGGCACTATACCCATTGAAGCACTATTGCCATAAAAGAGATATTTGATCAAGATACTACTTCTGTCCTATTGTTTTCATTAATCAAGATGCATTTCTCTGAAATATTTATATGGATTGTTCATATAGAATGACATCTGCGAGTTCTTTTATAGCAGAAAGTTGGAATGACTAGTTCACCGAACATTGTATCCAACCATGACTTCTTAAATGGTCTTGAGTCATGGCATCCCAATTGTTGCCAAGCTTATGTCACATCAGGAAATTCTAATTTTTTGAATGGAGTGAAACCTCTATCTGGGGATAATTATGCTGTTGTGATGCGGAGAAGTGAGAATTGGCAAGGTCTAGAGCAAGATATCACTGATAAGGTTGCTGCTGGTTTAAAGTATAATGTAACAGTGTTTGTTGCTGTTCATGGAGATCTCCATGGAACAGCAGGAGTTCAAGCAACATTGAAATTAGAGAATGATTCTTCTCTTAGCTATGTGTTTATTGAGAGGTATTCCATTTTATACAGGTTAAAGGAACTAGGTTTTTGTTAATATATATGCTTTTTCTCCTAACAATTATGAGATCCATTGGGCTGTTTCAGGATCGTGGTCTCTCAAGATTGCTGGAAGAAATTGGAGGGTTCTTTTTCACTAACAAGCAAGCCAAGACGAGTAGTTTTCTATTTGGAAGGGCCTGATCCTGGTATTGACATTCTCATAGATTCTGTGGCTATTGTTTGTGAGGTAATTTTTTTTCTTTTCTACTTGGAAAAACTGAAATATAATTATCATTTCGGTTGTTTCACGTTTAGTTTCTTTACCAAATTTGTCTTTGATCAAATATAAACTAGGTCAAAGAGTATTGAAAGAGTAAAATCTATCAAAATTCATCTTAGGGAACTTTGATATTTGAAGCACTTAGGACACTCTGACAAATTAAAGCACGCAGAGTGTCATCACAACATAGCGCCAATATTGTACCCTTCCAGCTAGCCACCAAAACTTTGCTTTGGAATGATACTTTAACCTCAGTTGAAATGTAGTTGAGATGCTTAATAAATTGAGTTATTGCTCTAAAATTCTAATTCAAATGATTTTTTTATTATTTTCTATAGACTTAAATTTTAATGAAAACAAGGCAACAAAATAAAGTTCATCTGAAATTGAATACTTCTAAGCTTCCTGGTGCCAGCATGGCACCACCCCTAAATTGTGGAATGGAGATCAGTACTCTACTACAGAATGAGATTTAAACTTTGATCCCCTTGCTCAAATTAAATTCAAATGGAATCAAATAAATTTTGTAAGAATAATTAAATGCTAATTAATTAGAGACATAAATTGGACAAGTCAATTATACTCTAGTATATATTCAAATGGTTGCCTATTGCTTACTATCTGCTTCATTTTGTTATGCCATAGCTTCATTGTTTTTTGATTCAAAAATGTCTTTCCTTGATTAGTTCTCCATATAATGACAGGAAGTCATTACATATCGGGTTTCAAGTAATGATGAAGATATTTCAAATAATGATGAACATATAGTACATAATCCACAGTTTGAAGATGGATTAAATAATTGGTCAGGAAGAGGATGCAAGATTACCTTATGCAGTTCTCTTTGCAATGGAAAAATACTTCCTGTCAAAGGGAAGTTTTTTGTTGCAGCTACTGAGAGAAGCCATAACTGGAATGGGATTGAGCAAGAGATAACTGGAAGATTTGTCAGAAAGCGCACATATGAAGTTACAGCTCTAGTTCAGATATTTGGGCATACTAATAATGCTGATGTTCAATTGACTTTATGGGTTCAGTCTCCAAATGGTCGGGAACAGTACATTGGCATTGCTAAGTAAGATTTCTCTCACCTTTGTATTTTGTTATTCCTTGGCACATTCACACTACGATAAATTTGAATGATTTACTTTTGAAGAAAAAGCATAAGTGATTACATTTTCCTAAGAATAAACATTGCTTGAAAAGAACTCAGGCATCAGACAAGGAGTGGGTACAATTGCAGGGGAAATTTCTTTTGAATGGTGTTGCTTCAAGAGCCATTCTATTTATAGAAGGGCCAAATCCAGGTATTGATATACTCGTCGATAGTATAGTTGTGAGGCGACCAATAAAAGCTGGAAGTTCAGTTCCACCTATTACTGAGGTTGGTATAACTCGACCACTGAGTCCATCTAATTTTTTTTTTTTTGCTGTCTGTTTATTTTCTATTTCTTGAAAATGCTTGGTTAATTAATAAGGACCTTCAGTCCTTGCCAGCATCATAACAATTTTGTTATTCTTTTCACTCTCAGTTCTGTCATGTTCTTTTGCTCAAATCCCTGCTATGAGTACTAGTTTCATTTGGTGTTTGTTATCCTGAAATGACGTAACAAGCATGACTGAGTGGGAGGTTATAGACAAGATGTTGATTTATTTTTGAGGATACATGCTGTCTTGCAGGTTGATCCAGAGGATGCTAATGTAATCAGAAACATCAGTCTCACTGATGGTCTTAACCAATGGAATCCTCTAGGCTCATGCAAGCTGAGCATTTGTACTCATCCACAGAGCTTCTCGCCAGTGGAGTATTCTCTCAGTTTTTATCAGCCACAAAACAAGAGATATATCCTGACAACAAATCGCACAGAAACATGGATGGGCCCTTCCCAGATAATAACAAACAGGATTAAGTTACATGTTACTTACCAAGTTGTTGCTTGGGTTCGTCTAGGTTCAGGAGCAAGTGGTCCTCAGAATGTGAATATAGCACTTAATATAGACAATCAGTGGGTTAATGGGGGACAAGTGGAGGCAAATAATGATAGATGGTACAAGATTAGAGGATCATTCAGGATTGAGAAAAAACCATCCAAAGTAGTAGTTCATGCTCAAGGACCCCCACCAGGTGTTGACTTGATGATGTCAGAAGCACAGATACTTCCTGTTAATAGGAAGACAAGATATAAAATTCTTAAGGAAAAAGCTAACAAGGTACTTATACCAATTTCTAGCATCTATTTGATGTATCACTACAATTTACAATTTATTTTGTATACCTTTTAATTCCGTATTATAATTCTAGTATTGTATTGGAAAGACATTTTTTGTTTATAGTTCTTCATACATTGATGTGCAGATAAGGAAGCAGGATATTGTCCTTAAATTTATAGGATTTCATGAAGATCTTTCTGGTGCATCTCTAAAGATTCATCAAATTGAGAACAGCTTTCCTATTGGGGCTTGTATTAGTAGATCGAACATTGAGAATGAGGAATTTGTTGATTTCTTTTTGAAGAACTTTAATTGGGCTGTATTTGGGAATGAATTGAAATGGTACCATACAGAGCCACAGAGAGGACATTTCAATTATAAAGATGCAGATGAGTTGTTGGATTTCTGTCAAAAACATGGAAAACAGACAAGGGGCCACTGTGTTTTTTGGGAGGTAGAGGATGCTGTCCAGCCATGGCTAAGATCATTGAGCAATATTGAGCTGATGAAAGCTGTCCAGAACCGCCTTAAAGGGTTACTAACCAGGTATAGAGGGATGTTTAAGCATTATGATGTTAACAATGAGATGCTCCATGGATCATTCTTCCAAGATAGACTTGGAAAAGATATCAGAGCATACATGTTTCGTGAAGCCCATCATCTTGATCCATCTGCTGTGCTCTATGTTAATGATTACAATGTGGAAGATGGATGTGATCCAAAGTCGACACCTGAAAGGTTGATTGATCAAATACTTGATTTACAGAAATCTGGTGCACCTGTAGGGGGGATTGGTATACAATGTCACATTAGTCACCCAGTTGGAGAAATCATATGTGATGCACTGGACAAGTTGGCTGTATTACGTCTCCCGATATGGTTGACTGAATTAGATGTCTCTGCAGTAAATGAACATGTTCGAGCAGATGACTTGGAGGTTGTTCTTCGAGAAGCCTTTGCACATCCTGCTATTGAAGGAGTCATGCTTTGGAGTTTCTGGGAACTGTTCACCTGTAGGGATCATTCTCATTTAGTTAATGCAGAAGGAGACATAAATGAAGCTGGTAAACGGTTCCTTGCTCTGAAGAATGAGTGGTTATCTAATGCCGATGGCAAGATTGATGCTTCAGGTGAATTCAAGTTTAGAGGATATCATGGTACATACTCTGTTGAAATAAGCACCAAGTTTAAGAGCATATCCAGATCATTTAAAGTTGAAAAGGGAGATTCTCCTCTTGTAGTGATAATCAATTCATAGTTACATGGTCATTTAAGGTATGAGTGATGAATTTTCCCAGATTTTTTTTTTCGAGAAAGATTTGACGCTTTTGGGTGTGTTTGTTTGGTACACATTATTGAGCAACTTAAGTGATTTTTCTTTTGGCAAAAGAGGAAAGGGAGATTCTTGACACTAAAACATCAGAATTTGATTTCTTAATTTTGAAGTAATTAAATTCTATTTGCTATTGTCTTATTTTCAAGAGAATATTGGTGCCCAAGGAGCATTTGATGTCAGATATTCTCCATCAATTTTAAATAGCAGAATATTAGGAGAGTTTTTGTACACAATGAGGATAGACTTATTTAGATTTCTATTTGCTTTTGTTGTCATACCATATAAATTGATTTTTTTTTTTCGTGAAGTATCTTTAAGGCCAAGTCAGATTATATTGATCTTTGTTTTTTTCAGTGGGTGTTTGTGTTTATCATTGTGGTTCGAAAGGAGTTCATTGGTTGCGCACAAGGTATTTTCTATATTGGTTTCACTTGTGGGAGTTCGATTGTGTAGTTTTTCATTTCATGGTGGTGATTTTGCTGTTTGTTTTATTAATTTGACCCTTTAGATGGTGACTTGAGGTGGTAGATTCAAGCATCTTTCTTTTTTTGGAGTAACTTCTATCAATGACCACTTGATAGTGACAGTATCAAAAGGATATCAAATTGTGTCCAAGCATGGTTGAAACTTCAAAAAACATTGGTAGGTTCCCTCCCTATTTAGTCTTACTTTTCAGTGAAAATTAAGAATGTTAAATTATTGACAAGAGGATTACCATGGTAATCTTCTTTACAAAGGCAATATTAAAATGACAAGAGGTTGGTTGGGTAAGACTCATCCATAGCATCAATTACCATGGTTCTCTATTAAAGAATGCATTTGCTCATATAAGTGTAATATCACCAATTATTTCCATCTTAGAAATAGG
>JBBMJZ010007196.1:0-11636 GCA_037833815.1 Zingiber zerumbet | reverse complement strand
AGATGAGCTTGATACCTAACAGAGATAATGAAGTCCGATAGGTCAAGGATGGCCAAACACCAAGCTTAGAAGAGAAGTCTAAAAGATAATATAGGATTGAAAGAATGCAAGAGGGGGTGAGTAGCCTTAAACAAAACTTATACACAATAAGAAAAATTATTCCACAACAAAAATAAAAAGCAAAGGCAAGACACAATAAAAGAAATCCAAAAAGAATAAAAGGAGAGAGAGACAAAGCACATTCAATGATTTATATGGTTCGACGCTCCCAAGCTCCTACTCCACAACTTATTGTAGGATCATAGGCAAACTGCACCAACAATTATGACCTTTCAATAGGTCACTCCACGAATCTCACTAGCTTTCTCCTTCTCAAAACCCTTCCTAGAGCAATTGCCTTGATTACAACAGTGTGAAAAAAATTACATAGAGGGAAAAAACTTGAGTAGAGAATTTGGAAGAGTAGCTTTGTTGTAAGTTGAATGCTTCTCGTAGCCAACATGTCCTATATTTACAGGCCTTAACCAAATTTCCAAGTGTCTTCTAGAATTATCCAATCTACCATGTATCAATCAACTGCTCCTTAGTGTTAGTAGAGTGTCGCTGGCGCTCAACAATTTTACCTATCATTTTAATCCACTCTTTGTAGCCATTAGTTGGCTGCCTTCACCTTCAAGAATCGCGAATTTACTAGTGAACAGAGACGATAAAAATGGTACGCTCTATTCCCTTAGCTAATGACTCCTCAATCGACTCATTCAATTAACTCTTCAATCGATTAACACATAGTATAAGTTGTTTGCTGGGTCAACTCACTATTGGTTGACTGGTTAACACAATTCAGTCAACTAGAGCATTGACTTAGTCACTTTTAAAGCTTTCTTCCCTGTCTAATATAGCCCTCAATTCCTTAACTTTACATGTGAACTCACACTCATTGTTGCACGAGTGAAATCTATTAATTCATTGGAGAATACCCTTCTCAAGAACCTTTGTTTGGAGTCTTCCTCGCTTTGTCAAGCCTGTTGTCACCCTTGATCTGTCAACACTTGCTAGGCATCTGATCACTCTTGATCTATAAACACTTCATCTTGCCAAACATTCAATCACCCTTGATCTATAGGGTGTTCATCTTGCCAGACATCCAATCATTCTCAATATGTCACGATTTCTTCTTATCGTGTGAATGCTCTTATATACACTTGTCACAAACTTATTAAATACATATTCTAACTTAACCCTTTACGTAATATAAACACTAATTGCACCAACAAGGTCGAGGATGATCAAATACCTAACAAGGAAGAAGTCCACAAGGCAATCTTTTAGCAAGTGAAATATGAGAAAGTGATTGATATCTTGGGCGAGGTAATTTTCTTACCTGCGAAAACTTAAATAAGTGTTTCAAGGTCAAAGCGGACTAGTTGGCTGATAATAATGAGCAGTTGACTAATTTGTATAGTTGACCAAGATTTACAACAGGTCATATTATTTTCCAAGTCTAATCTAATGGATTGATGTTTAAATTCAATTAATGTAGACGTTGAATAGGATATGACTTGGGTCGGTCAACCGATGACAAAGGAAGAGCTGACTAATGACACAATTAGTGGAAGACACAATTAGTGAATGACCTAGTTGAGATCCAAAAAATTAGTTATGATTATACTTGAGACGAATGACATAGTATGACAAAGACGACAAAGGACACAATCAACAACAAATTAAGATTGAGATCCCACATATTTGGTCCGATTCTATCCAGTGCAACCAATTAGTGCAAAATAAGCACTTGACTCGACTGATAACCCAATCAACAGATGAATTTAGTCCAAATCCAGATGAAACGGAGAACGCGCCAAAGATTGATTTAATGGAGTCAATTGATAATCAAATTGAGTCAACTGATGATGGAACAGGCTCCTTTGGAGGCTGTAACAATCAGATAACGGTCACTGCAGATAAAGTTCAAGAATGGATGGATCGACTTATCAATACTAATTAGTCAACTAATGGTGATCTATCTAATTCTATAAATAGTAAGCAAAGGTAGCTCAAATAGAAAATCCCTCGTACATTCTACTACATTCAAGAAAAAGCCACAAGTGATCCATCTTGAATGAGATTATATGGCACTCGAGTTCTTCATTGCAGTTCCTTTTGTCTTCATTTTACTAGTCCAACTGTTTTCTTTGTTTCGAGTTTTTTCATTCTTTTGCTATAAGTGGCTTTGTAAAAAGGTTTCTCTACCATCAGAAGGTTTCCAAGAAGTAAAAAGTATTGTGGTTTTCGAGGGACGACTCACCTTACTAGTCCATAGGTCCTATAGTAGAAACTGGAATTTCGAACCATATAAAATACCTGTATTAGTTTCTTTTCTTTTATTTGTTGCTTTCGTATTTCTTTAAGCACTCGCATGAATTTCTCTACATCTCATTTATGCAAGTTTTTCAAATACAAATCTCTACTTATGCAAGTTTTTCAAAATCAACATTTCCACTATATATTCTTTTCACACTTAAAAAGGCATTTTATCACAATATTTTAGATCCATTTTTGAGTCTTTACATGAAGAATTGAGAACACTTTTTCCATAGCATTTTTTTTAAAAACTCAAAAAAAAATTTCTTCAAAGTATTCAAGACATTTCGCACTACATTTAGATAACTCGTATGAAGTTTTTTTTAAAAATGATTTGGATTATGTTATTCACACCTCCCCTTCTAGCGCGCTTCTCTTGATCCAATAAGTATATGTCTCTTCGATATGGAACGTATTAAATCTCGAGCCATATCGATCGACACAGACATATTTTACCATTCCATCCACCAACCAACATCAACACTGGCACTGGAACTGCAAGCCATTACGACTCGCAGTGGCTTCGCGAGGTCGCAAAGGCTACTACAACCCCGCGGCAGCCTGGTAGCAACCTTTGCAACTTCACGAAGGCCGCACAGGATCTCCATGACTTGCATTTTTTATTTCCTTTTTTGTTTAATTTTAGAATTTTTTACTTGTTTAATTTTAGAAAAACAATTCTATTCCCTTCCCCTTTTAATTTTTTTCTTTCTTTTTAATTTTTTTTTTCATGTTAATTTCTTCCCCCCTTGTTCATTAATTATGTCCCTATTCATCCATCCATGAAGGTAAACAAAGAGAAAATATAAGTTAATTTTTTTCCTCTCCTTCATATCTTCACAAGGTAAATAAAGAAAAAAATAACATCCTAAACTCTTTAAGATGACTTTTCCCTTCTTCATCCATCCACCAGGTATTCATATAGAAAAAAATAAAAAGATTATCAAGAAAGATAAAAATATATAAATAATATAATTTTTTAACTTTAAAAAATATACTACTATTAATGAACTAAATTATTCTATATATAAATTTGATTTAATTTTAAACTAATCAAAATAAATCCAAATTTAATATAGTTTAAACCTACTTGATCAAGATATGTCTACTTGGTGGACTTCAATTAAGCCTAAATCAACTTTTACTCAATAAGCGTCAATCATTTCACAAGATAATATCAAAATTTAAACTCAACATTCAATATCTCAAATATATCTCAATAATAAGTATTTAACCGTATTGTTCCAGTTATAAACCAAAACTCCGACACAACTTGAAATTTTAAACCTAGTATGTAACCGCTAATTAGTCTAGGAACCAACGAAAAAACTAATTGAAAAACTCTTACAATTACAAGACTTAACATCTCTATTGCAATAGTGAATTAGTCATTTTCTTAAACCTTCAAGTCATCATTAGGAGGTAGCTTGAGAGTTCTGGCATCTTGAAAATGTTCTAAAGAAAAGTCTCTTGTTTAAAGGTTAAGGCCATCATTAGACTGTGAGCATATACTACTACTAACCGGGAAGCTCACTAGGAAGCTCTTTCAAGATAGACTATCTCATATGACATGGAAATTTTATTCCTATAATGCTGACATAAAAATTTATAAAAGTTTCAGAGGTTCCCAACTTTCAACATCTGCATATATATTCAAATCATGCAATTAATATAATATAGCAACAATACCAACATGACACATAATAATCACACACCCTAATTTATATTCAACAAACCACCACTATTGTAATCACCCATAACACTAGGTTGCAAGAAATGAATACAAGTCATAACACAAAAGTCTTGGGTCAAACTATAACTAATTGGTTTTCAGAAATTGAAATGTTGTATCCAAAGAAACCAAATCTACATGACTTAAAAACTAATATCAAAATGTTTAACAAAACGCACAGTTTGAGACCATAAAAAAACACTATTACAGAGTCACCAGACCCAAAAACATGAGTCACCAGTGTGTAAAGGAACTAATATATAAATCATATAAATACAATGAGTTATCAATGCATTTTAGACAAACATGTAATTCACCGCACTTATCCTCTGATATTCACCTCTTATAATTCATGTTATTTAGGTGATCCATATTAGACAAGTGTGTTCTAAGGTGAGGTAATCTTCTAGGCAAGCAGGAGAAGATTATTCTTGCTAGGTTGAGTATAGAAGCAGATTCTAAGGCTAAAGGCCTAGAATATGTTGCTCATCTTGATCAAATAGTTTATAATAGAGTTGTGACATGAAGTTACAGAAAGTCATATTGCAATGATTAAGTTGTTATGTATGTATCTACTAATCCAATCTAGTATTTCATAAGATAAAGTACAAAAAAACTTATTGTCGCTATATTAGAGATAGAATGCAGTCCAATGAAATTATCAACTTGCAGATCAACTCTAGTGATTAGTTAGCATATTTGCCTAGAATCAAATATATCTACAAGCTAAATTTCCATGATATTTTAGAATTTGCTTGATGGAGACTGTCAGGAAAACATTAAAATTCTATATACTTTAGGGTCTAAAATATAAAGGTATAATAATGAATAATATGATAGGTAAAAAGGACTTGCTAGGGTAAGAAAAACCCTAAATAATTTACCTAATAACTCCTAAGTATGCATTATAACCATGAAATAGGAATTGTAAGAATATTAATAACATTAGAAAGAATATATATTCATAAAGCTACTCATTGTTAAGAGAACCAAAATGGAAATATTACCAAAGCAGCAATAACCATGAGAGAATCCTTGCAGAGATGCAAAAGATTTTTCACAAGAAGAGATGACAGAGAAAATTAAATTAGGAGAGTATTAAAGAATGGGGAAATAAGTTAGGAGAAGGGTCACAATGTTTCTGAAATTCTGATCCATCACTGCATCGAGAATCAAGATCACCAACTTCATAACAAATATTTTTTCTGATAAATAAGAATAAAAAGGGAGAAAGAGCAAACATGTTAATTTGTCTATGTTGCAATAATTTAGACATCCAGATAAAATGAGTTTTTTGTTACAAAGGTAAAATTTAGTTCTTCAGGTAGGATTACTCCTAGGAAAACTTGGGGCTTGCCTAATGCCTAACACCTCAGTTGAAAAAAAAAAAAAAGAGTTATTGGGACTCACCTAGCACCTCCTATGAAATTCTATCTTAACTTACACATTACTAAGGTCACCAACCAAAAAGTAAACTAGTTAAGTGCTTATGCAACTTCTTAAATGAGTTTAGTTCTATACACTAATCTGAGCACCTTTTGATAATATTCAGCAATAAGTGAGAATTCCACTACCTTAAAAACATATTAAAAATAAATAAACAAATTCATAATTATGGCATATGCACTAGAAGAGACGTTACAATGGTCGTGTGCTTTAATATCGAAATGCCACAAATTGGGCTCCCTTTATCACGAGAAAGCAATAGCTGCACATGTGGAATGCTCTTCCAACTCTCCCCCAACGCAGGCTTCAGATGTCCCCGCTGTCCTCCAACCATTTGATTAGTTACCTTATTAACATCATAAAATAAAAGGTTAGAATCTTCAGTATAGCTATCGTATGTCTTAAATATAGATAAATGCTGTAAAAGATGCCAACACAAGAGAATACAAAAAATGTGTTTTATTAACTGTTCACTTTCATTACCAACTGAAACAATTAAAGCAGTCGTCTACATGTTAAATGTATTGTAATGATTCAGCCAAGATAGATCAACTGCTTAATACTAAAGCAATCAATATTATAAAAAGCCTCCACATAAACTGCTTATGCAGCCACATAGGATTAAGCAAGGACGGACCAAATTGTATCCACTTATGACCGCAAGAATATAGAAGCTAAATCAATCCTTGGCTTGTTAAGTTTCAAGTCATGTCCAAGTTCATATCAATTATATTAAATCAATTTTAACAAATAGATAAGGTAGAACTAGGGATGACAATTTTCACTAAAGTCGGTGGAGGAAGTGATACCCGACCTGAATGGAGGAGGGTATGGAGTGATTTTTGTGGACTCGATTAAATAATGGGTAATCGGGTATGGGGAATTTCGAGTTTAGGTATAGATGCAGGTGGGTCGTAGAATCCTACCCATACTCAACCCAAATATCCGATTATTATTATTATTATTATTATTATTATTATTATTATTATTATTATTATTATTATTATTATTATTATTATATTAAAGAAAGATTTCTTTTCCTAGATCCTAAACAAAATCCAAAACCCTATAGATGTATTTGTTGAATTATGTTTTTTTGGATATGATATTAATTCTAATATGTTTTTGTTTTAATGTTAATCCAGCACTAACCTAGAGGTGAACGACCCGGACCTCATTCCTCCTGAGTCTCCTCGTCCTCACGCCACAGTAGTGAACGACCGCCAACTAGTGTGGGTAAGTATGAAAGTTATGATACCAACTTGCTCAATATTTTGAAATTAGTAATTTTTGCATTGATCTTGTACTGACATATGAATTCCTTGTTGAAATCAATTATTTAACAATGTCTAGATATCCTGATAAGTATCATCATGCTTAGTCATACCTGAGTTTCATATTTGTCTTTCAGTTTTAGTCAATTATATTTTAAATAGTGTTATCACACCTTGCAATATTTTAAACAGTGTTTGTGCATCTGTGATCGGTATTTGTTTGATATCAATGCAAGGAGATTCATCAAATATGGATGTCAATAATAGTTGTTCGATACCACAATACGAAATTGATCCTTAAGTGGGAACAAAAACTACTGTAGATTCTAAAGGAAAGGTAACCAAGAGAAAAGTAATGAAACCAAGAAGTGAAGTATGAGATCATTTCATAATGTTTACTAATGATGCATTGGAGATGAAAGCCTAATGCAAATATTGTGATAAATAATTTTTTTGTGATACATACAAGAATGGAACAACAAGCTTGAGATCTCATATTACCTCATGTAAAAAAACACCCTCATGTTGTTGAAACAACTCAAGCACAATTAAGTTTACAACTAAGTTCAAGAGAGGGTGAGGTGTGTCTGGCTTCTTGGAAATTTGATTAAGATGCATCTAGAAAAGCATTCTCTAGAATGATTATAATGGATGAATTCCCTTTCAAATTTATAGAAAGAAAAAGATTTAAAACATTTATGGCCATGGTATGTGTAAAGATTCAAATTCCTCCAAGAGATATACAGTTGAAAGGGAAAAAGGGAAAAATTGGAAAAAATTTATTGCATGATTCAACCCAAAGAGTTTGTTTGACCACTAATACATGGACATCGATTCAAAAAATCAACTATATGTGTCTAATAGCTCATTTTATTGATACAAATTGGAATTTACATAAAAGAATTCTCAATTTTTGTCAAATTACAAATCATAAAGTTGAGGCTATTAGTTTAGCCATTGAAAATTGCTTGAGGGATTGGGGAGTCAATAGATAATGCAAGTTCAAATGATGTTGCTATCAATAGTTTCATAAAAAAGTTGACTAATTGAGATTCCAATATTTTTAAAGGAGAATATATTCATATGAGATGTGTAGCTCATATAATCAATTTGATTGTTGCTGATGGCTTAAAAGATATAAATCAATCTGTGATGAAGGTGGTCAGGAATGCAATTATTAATGTTAAGCAACCGATTAAGCAAGTTCAAAGAATGTGTAGAGATTGAAAAAATTGAAAGCAAGAACTCATTATGTTTAGATGTACCAACCAAATGGAACTTAGCTTTATTGATGTTGAATACGTGTTAAAAGTTTGAAAGAGCTTTTGATAGGTTTGATGAACGAGATCTATGTTTTAAATTAGATCTTTAATGTTCAAATTGGTATGTTGTTTTGAACGAGAATGGAGAGATGATACTTGAATCAAATGGCAAACCTAAAAGAGAATTGAAGACTTTTGATGGGAAGCCAACAAGCGCAGATTGGAATAATGTTAGACTTTTTGCATCTCTACTACAAGTTTTTATATGCTAACATTAAAAGTTTCAGGATCTTATATGTCACATCCAATACTTTTGCACACGGGATTAGTTACATTCATACCATCTTGAAGGAGTGGCAAGAAAGTGAAGATCTTGATCGATGGGAATTAGAATGAAAAATAAATTTGAGAAGTATTGGGGGATCTTGAGAAAATGAATAAGCTACTTTATATTGCGGTGGTGCTTAATCCAAGGCATAAATTGGATTTTGTAGAATTTATATTGATTGAATTATATGGAGATGAGAAGGGTGCAAGAGTAGGAAAGAAAATAAAGGACACTTTATTTGCTTTGTACAAGAATTATAAGGAAAAAAATAGAACCTCAATGTAATACTTCAAGAGTTCCATCTATTTTAGAATCAGTTGACAATGACAATGCTTCAAAAAATATGAATGATTTTAAAAGACAATCAATCTTTGAGAAGTGTAAGAAACAAAAAGCACAAGTTTTTGGTGATGGCAATATGTTAGAATTAGACAAGTATCTTAATAAAATAGTTGAAGAGTATTGTGATACTTTTGATATTTTGGGATGGTTGAAGCAAAATTGCCACAAATTTCCTATACTTGCTCAAATTGCTCATGATGTATTAGTTATTCCGATATCAACAGTTGCTTCAGAATCCGCTTCAGGTATTTGATTGTTTTAGGAGTTCATTGACTCCTAGGATGGTAGAAAGTCTTATTTGTACTCAAGATTGGCTTCGGTTAAGTTTGAAACCACTCAAGAAATTTTAGAGGATGTGGAAAAACTTGAAAGCGGTAAGTTTTTCTTTTTAAGAAAAATATAATTAGATTTTTATTTATAATTATAAACTTATAGAGTATTTATTTAACTTGCATTTTTTTTTGTCGAAATTCTTAAAAATTATAATGGACTGATCTTCTTCAACAACGCCAGTGATATAATAATCAATGGTATGTTTAAATATTGTATTTTATTTAAATTGACCTCTATACTAAAAACATGAAGCTATATGATGATGCAAGTGACCATTGCCAATTGTTGTTACCTTGTTTAATAAACACGTGGCAGTGAATGTTGATCTTATGCAGTTTGATTTACATAATGTAGGTTGATTCGGAAAGGATTGCTAAGGACACATGACTATGTTGGGGCTAACCTTGCTACTTTATGCACTGAAGTTGCTCTCTAGTGTATACGTGAAAGCTGCTCTCCAAATGATTTTATTTTGATGTAGCCAAAGGATCGTGTGAAGTTTCTTGTATGCCTTAAACAAGTAGATCTGTTAGTGGATAACATTTATAATTATTCCTAGAACCTTTTGTGCTCCTTGTCTGCAATTTTTGAGACAAACAAAATCACTATGCGGTATTTTTCTTGTTCACAGTTTTTCTTTAGAGTTGTCTCTTCTGTGACTACTCAATTATGTGATTAAGTCATGGATATGAAATTTATATCAGTTGATACTAGCAGAACAGATACTGCTAGTGCTCAATCAGTTGATGTTCTTAATGCATCTGTTACTTTGTGATTCTTATTAAATTATTGTGAAGATGATGCTTACAACAACACCTATGTTTGTGTTTCATATCCAATATGTCAGCTAGCACAAGCCTCTAATTTCTAACTACAGATAATGGTTTATAATCTGAAATCATCTCGTGCGACTATATGACCAAAGAAGTTATCATTTGTGATGGTAAGGTTTTTAGAGATCACATGATTATAGATATTGGGATTGCAAGGCGATTATGGTGATTAGGTATTGTTTATGCCTAACTAGAGATTATGAAATGTTTACTTGGAGGATTATGATGTTTGCTAATAGTAAACTTATGGCTACCAAATGTTAGAGTTGTTGTGAGTCTATCACAGTGAGGTGCTTTCTAATTAGAGATTGTATGAATGAAGAAACAATGGGCCTATGATAACTAGGGTCGTTAATGCCAAATAAGCAGATCATAAAAGGTATTCGAGAAGCACAATTATTACCATTAAGCCTGTTGATTTTAGCCGGAATCTGCAAAGTTTTGGTTTTATTCCAAAGCAGCCTTCTAGATCAATTTGGGTGATTCGCCAAATTTCAAGTGTTGAGCATGAACTTATATCTATTAGTCAATTTACAGATTCAAGATATAGAGATTGACAATCATGTAGAGACTTGAAAGATATAACATAGCATTCACCTTCTTTTATTCTTTATCAATTTTTATCCCTTGTTCTTTATTACTAGTATGGGTTACAATTTGCATCTTACATTCATCCCCAGATCATCTTGAGACAAGTCATTAGGCATTACAACTTACAGCTACTATTGTAGCAAAAAGTGATAACCCTCAGCCCAGGGGCCCTCCAGGACTACCCCATGCGATCTAGAAGGGAGGTAAGTCACGAGGGGCTTCGCCTAGCACAGTAGCCCTTTGCATGAGGTCAGGTGACCCATGATGCATTTTATGTTGGTGCAATATTCCCTGGGTCAAGGTTGACCAGGTTGACTAAGCTTGAGTTGACTTAAGCTTGAGTCTCGATATTTGGATTTTGATGTTTGACAATATATGAAAATTGCAGGTGCAATCGTCCGATTGGGGAGATTGCTGGTGCAATTCTCCTCTGGTTAAGGTTTGACCAGTTTGATGTGAAGAAGAGTCAAGTAAGTCAAGGTTGACCGGATACTTGACTAGGAAAGTCCTAACCGGAGGTTAGGCAGTTGGAAGCCCTGGTGAGTGAAGTCAGACAGTTGGAAAATCCTGATGAGTGAAGCCAGGTGAAAGACCTAGTAAGTGAAGCTAGGCAGTTGAAAATCCTAGTGAATGGAGCTAGGTGAAAATCCTAGTGAGTGAAGCTAAGTAAAAGTGGTGAGTGAAGCCAAGCAGATGAAAGTCCTGGTGAGTGAAGCCGGGCAATGGGAAAATACTGGTGAGTGAAGCCAGGTGAAAATCCTAGTGAGTGAAGCTAGATGAAAATCCTAGTGAGTGAAGCCAAGCAGATGGAAAGTCCTGGTGAGTGAAGCCAGGCACGTAGAAATCCAGGTGGGTCAAGGTTGACCGGACACCTGGTTTTGGGAAGTCCAAGTAGGTCAAAGGAGTGACCGGATACTTGGCACAAGGAAATCCAGATGGGTAAAGGGTGACTGGACATCTGGTGGAAGGATGTCCAAGTGGGTCATGGAGGACATGATACTTGGCACGAGGAGAAAAGTCCAAGTGGGTCAAAGGATTGATCGGACACTTGGTGAAGAAGTCCTAGCAGGTCAAGGTTGACCGGATGCCAGGCATGAGGAGCTCCAACATATCACGATTGACCGGATGTTGAAT
>JBBMJZ010007186.1:0-11637 GCA_037833815.1 Zingiber zerumbet | reverse complement strand
AAAAAAACATGGGAAATGGAAGGTTGATTGATTCTCCGTTCCGGTCACAAACACGTTGGAATAAGACTGGATCGGTCTTTTTCTCTGTACAGTCATTACGGCCAAGAATCGATTCTGTTGGAATCATTATCCTTCTAATTTTCTTTTTTTCTTCCAAAAGGAGATTTGGAGTGGGATTTCGATTCCCTACTCCACCACACATGCTTTTCTCCCTCTTTGACAGCTTCCATCTCATGAGAGACGGGAAATTAATTAGAAGTGAGTTGCACCTTAAATTCAGTTATTCTGAGAGTCATAGATCTAGTGTTATAGAATTTTTTTATTTGTCATCAAAGTAAATCAAAAAGTATTCATGGTAGGCAGCTCAGAAGCCTACTATTTTTTGATTGCACGTCCTATTTAGAGAAAAAATTCTTACAAAATATGTTATAACTGAGAATCAGACAATGAATACTTGGGTAACAATCTAGATGCTCTGAAAACCTCGGGGCAAAAGTGAATTGTACTGTGAATATGAAAGAGATGAGTTTTAATGAGTTAATTGAAAATTTTACATGGAAATATAATTAAAGAGGTATAATTGAACATCTTAAATGGGATTGAGTTAGAGTTACGACTTCTATATGAATCATCGATCTCTCTCTTTTTCTCTCCAATATTATGAAATGCAAGAGAGGCAAAGCCGTGATTACCAAAACTATCACTCATTGAAGTCGAAATGAGTGAGTGAGATTGTAAATGAATCAAACGTTTATTAGAGAGCTTGCAAATAAACCCATAAATACATAATATTGTAATGTCAAATTCATTAAGCAATTAAATAAATTTTACAAAAACTTCAAACAATCAAATAATCTCAAATTAAGAGCTTAATAATATCTAAGTCAAGCTTAAACCAGGCTCAAGTTAAAAAATTTGACTCAATTATCTTACCATATAATTTTGAACAATCCAAAGTTTGGATCGAATTGATGAGGAAATAAATATATATTTCAATTGACCGATCATTGATCTTTCAAATCATATTTATCCTTCAAATATAAGCAAATGTGCTAACCCTCAATGGATGGCAAAATTGTGTTATCTACTTATAAAAGCATCTTGTGCTCAGTCATGTGAAACATAAGTGTCATTTTGGCTTAAATCCTTTTCTTTGGACTTGTTTGAGGAATCGGCCTCGTGATCAAGCAGGGCCATCGCACAATAAGAAGATAATGCATATCAAGCTACACCTACATCATATGACAAATTTGAATGAACTTTTTCCCGCCTTCGATAAGGACTTCAAACTAATGCATATATGGTTGCACATCATCTTTCATTAACTTGCATAGATAAGCAAAAACAGTTACATTGATAGGTTTCACAGCTTCAAAACATTGTCACACATACATAGGCAGTCTTTCATATTTCTTCGGGCGGTTGATTATGTATATTGATTTATAGCTCGGATGATAGAACACTCGAAAGTATTGCTACATGTCAATGACTCTGAAAGAGTCACGATTCTTGACAACGATGTCGTACATATGGATGGACTTGAAACGGGTAAAGTCAATCGGGAGGGAGATGAGGTCGAGTGAGGAGCGCTTGTGGAATTGGAGGAGGTCCGGGTCCTCGTAATAGCGCTCCCAACCCAAAGCCATCAGCCTATGTTCAAGGGAGGCATAAGAGCCTATCACCTCATTGGCGGGGGTGAAGACGAGGACCTTGCGTCTCGCCGTTGATGGCTGCTGGGTGCCGGATGTGTTCTCAACCAGCCGCACCACACCATTCTTGAACACCCAAACGCCGGCCATGAGATTAGGGAGCTAGCTAGAGAGGTTAATTGCCGATGTGGTTGGGATGGAGGAAGTTGTAGCTCATTGGAGCATATTTATAGCCAGAATTTCGATATGTTGGATGAAGATATGATATGAGGAATTGCATGGCATTTGCAGTCAAATTTGAAGGCAGAATATAAACTTTAAAAACAAAGACTTTCTTTTTGGATTGACGAAGGTCGTTTTCCTCATCCAAACTGCCACATTTTCCATTCATAGCTTTTAAACAAAAATTTATATTCTTCAACATACAGAAAGGTGATAGGCTTCATTCACCAATCACCAGTAAAGATCTTAGTTCATGCATTCACGTTCTCATCAACATTTACCTGACTAAACTTCACGCGAAGACCTCCTATCAATCCCAACCTACTTATCCCCGAACCTCTACGTAGTGTTTCGATCAAGTTTCACACCGTGAGTTCTCGATCAAATTACTTTGGTAGAAAATTATAATTTGGAACTCGAGATTCAATTCAAATGAAATAAGTGTATAGTAACTTTGTCAAGGGATTGTTCAATTTTTTTTTGTTCTTTTGACCATTCTAACTAGCAGTGTCCTTTTCTTGAGGAAGATCTCATCTCATTAGTTGGGCATATGTATATATTCTCGCATTCATGTTCTTTACTCTCTATCTGTTAAACCTTGATGGTGATCATAATTGTCGATGTACACATATTCATAGTTAAACTAATTAATCAAAGTATTAGCTTGGTTAATTAACTTGTTTAAGACATAATGTTCAACCAAAACAAAATCTTGTTTGATAAACAAGTCAAAAACATAATTAGGAGAGAATATATAAAGTGCGTGGAGATTGGTGAGTGTGCATTCCTTCAAAACTGTGGATCGCGATTGTTTTAGTAGAGTATTTATTCCATCCCATTAAATTAAGAATCCACAGGTTGCAATCCGTAGCATGTGAATTTCACGTGGGAGTTTCCTTTGCACGGAAAGGAGCATCCACTCAAAATGCACGCGAACTTTGCGTGGGAGTGTTTTGAGTTGCATAGAACTGAGACAGGGAAGAATTCGGAGGCTGCTGATATCCGACAGGTACTCTGCCCGAGCGCGGTGTCGGCAAGCAGGCTGAAGAAGGTGGAGGGGTGATAGAAGCCCCTTTTTTAACCTACGGGCCAGTTTTTAGAGTCTGTCATATGGAACATTGAACTAAGACACTAGGAAAGTAAGGTGTAATAACAGGTCAGTTGAAGTAAACAATGACAGCATTAACAAATGTTGCATTTGCATAACTGGTTTGGAATGCTTTTGGGCATTCCCTCCCAAATCGAAGGTGGATTAACGTTCCAACGGCCTCTTCAGCAGCAGCTGCAGCTGCGTCTAGGAAACAACAGGCGAGTTCATTCGAAACGTTCCATCTGTAAATAAAAGCAATTCAAGCATGAGGATTCTTAATCAAATTAACTGTGATACAGAAGGAACTTCTCGCGCCAAGCACATAGTCCATATGAGCACCATTTCTTGGTCGACTCGTTTGTTTGGCTTCTTAGTACATGAAGTTTGTACCATTAACCAGTAAATAGGGAACAATTTTCATAAAAGTGAATGATATCGTGTAAAGCAGAACAAACATCGACCTATTAAATTGAAACATTTTTAAAAAAACTACCTTCCAAAGGCCATCATTCAGATAGTGCATGTTGTCAACTGCAATTCCTTTGTTGATAGATTTTCTGCACCGAATAAAAAACAAATGTTCATTGCTTGATAATTCAACATTCAACATAATATAGACCGAGATAGATGTGCGATAAAATGTGCATATGCTGCAACTATCAATATAATAAAGCCCATAGAGAATATCCTGCATCTATTTAGTAAATTGATGAATTACTGTATGGATAAAGATCTTAATAATAAATAAAGATTGGTTGAAATAAAATTAAGATATTGAAATTTTGTGATCATGGTGTCAGTGTGCTCTTTAGGCAAATAAAAGGAATATTATAATACTACAATCCACCATACTTTCTGAATCAGAGTTTGAATAATTAGAGGCCTATACAGAAAGAAAAAAAAAATTTAATGTAGCTGAGGCAATAAAGCTTAACATGGATGGAGACAGTTACTAGAAACAATAAAATAAGAAAATACACATATCCAAGGGTGATCGAATGTCATTCGACTATATGATAAATTGAGAAGATTGAGATGATACAAAATGTTTAAGAGGCAACCATTAGATTCGATAGTTGAGCTAAATTTATTAGAGATAGAAAGGAATGGATGGAGACCATAGAGAACTATAGTAGATTTAATAAAAATTGGTTTAATAAATCTAAATATTGCTAGCCATACAGCCTAGCCTAAAGTTTATGATGTGCTTAGATTCATCTAGCTGACCCAAATAGCTGGAATAAACATGCATCATACTTTCAAAATTGGCGGGTTTTAACCTTTGTACTCTGAAAGTTGTGTTGATACAATCTAATGAATTTCACTCAATATGGTGCTTAATTATAATCATTACTGGAAATTGAACTCCAGATACAATCTTGGATGTAGATTTGAATGATCATAATCACTCGTACTGACTACTCTAGCTGTATATCATAATGAACTTACCAAATATTGTTTGAATGCTAGGTGACAAATGCATCAATATTTTCTATCCCAACCATATGTAAGCACATTGAAATGTAGACATTAACATTAATTGGACTTTATATTAATAAAAGGCCAACTCACATATCTTTTGCTGAAATTTTTGTAAATCCAATAGCCAAAGCGTGTTGTTTTCCCTCTGCCATTATGGCCTGCAAGAAAATTTTGAAACAGTTCAACTTGGCGACATCAAAGATTTGAAATCCAACATACTTTCATAGGCTCAAGCAAACATTTATCCACAAATAACAGGTGCATTATGAAAAAATTGGAAACCTTGCATGTTTAATAGACTAAACAAACCAACTGTTAAAAAAGTAACCATCTCATAATCAAGGACCAACTGTTAAAAAAGTAACCATCTCATAATCAAGGACCAAGGATGGGTTTGATATGTTAACTGGAATACAAGAATTTTATGACATATAAGGCGAAGGGTACTTTCTTTTCTATCCAGACATAGAAAAAGTTACTATCGTATATGAGATCAAAAAATTCTTCAAGCTTCAAACTAAATCAAAGTTGTCACTTCGTTGGGTATCTCAAACATGGGATTTATTGCTGAAATAGATTCAAGGATTTCACATTCCCCCAGTGTCCATGAAGCTTCAATCCTGGGAGGGGTTGCATGGTAGAACTAAAACTTGAAAGCTTGAGGATGTCTGACTCAAATCCTCCTGTCAAAGGGCTATAACAAATGATGTTTGTAACTTCAATGGGAATACAATTTGGGGAATGTTATCTTTAGAATATAAAAATGTGTGAAAATCATAGTCCAGATTTGAAGAAAAATGGGATAAAATGCTAGTATTTCCTAAGAAATCTCATACTAATTGAGTTAAACATCTCCTATCCAGAGTAATCAAAGTGACAGGTTATGAAGGAATGACTGGGTCATTAAGTTCAATTACTATCTATATGCTGGCAGATCATACAGCAAAATCAATGTATGCAAATAGATGGATGTTGTATCTTTTGCACTAGCATGGACTGGTGCAATCACCACAAAATATAGTATTTAGGCAAATGCCCAATGTCAAAATTAAGTTAGATGCATTCACAAATGACGGTAACTCATCCATTCAAACCTCATAAAATTTTTAAATTTATAGATATGAAATTCATGATTGTATAATTTATTCATTCGTCTCACATATGTCTAGTAACTTTTTATTCCTTTATAACAGTTAGTTAAGTAAATATACACTCTCACATATCACTATGAGTACCACTTGTGTCAACTTTGTGTTGTCAATTTTTTGAGCAGGTGGTGTCAACAAGTTGTCAAAAATAGGTTTAACATGATATTATTCTAGTGCTTTCATATTTAATATGGCCCTAGCTAGCTCACAAGTCTTGGACAAATTATGGAGTTTCTAATCCCAAAGTTAAAGTAAATAATTAGTACCTAAAAAACTTTCCAACACAAGAATATAGAAGTACATGTTCAATAAATAAATAAGCAAACACAAAGTAGACATTAACTATGTTTCTATAATAATTATTCATAAAATTTTCATTGTTCAACAGAAAAATAAATGTTGGCATGCCTCATTCTCTTCACATGCAAATGTTTTTGCATAATTTCTCATCCAAGATGAATTTTCTTGCATTCTTATCTTCAAATTTTTATATAAATCATTGTTGAATGAATTCAAGAGTCGATGATAACAAAATGATTCTCAAAATGGCTAAAATTTTCAAAAAAAAAAAATAATAATAATTTGAAATATTAGAGGAAATTAATTTAGGTATATGCTCGTGTTTGGACAGTATTGGAATTTTTAGCAATTTATGTATGCAAAAATCAAATTTGAAAGGGAAAATATGAAAATCAACAACTTATTGTGCACGTTGAAACTCTTTTGCTAAAAAAATAAAGTGCATTTGTTTTCTTATCAATAAGCAAGTAATTAAGATTTTTCTAAAACTAATTTTTATCAATGTATTTAAATTTATCACATGATACTATGAGATGAAGTAACTAGCATGGTGTTTTAAAGAGTGAGCACACTATGAATTCCCCCAACTCCAAGGGGTACATACAATTAAGCGTTAGTTTTATTGCTCACTCAATGTGTCTTGTCCATGTTTCAAGAATAAAGAATTTGATTATGCTTCCAAATATTTTTATATGTAAATGAACATGTACCACAGGAGTTTCCTCCAATACTTCTTCATCCAGAGCTCCGCCAGGGGATGTGAGTCCAGGACACATTATGTTTGCACCTGATAGGACAAATTTAATAGCACCTCTGTCTACCTGAAACTTCTTCATTATATCTGGATCTGAAAGAGGAAGAGTAAAGTTAAGAGAATAAAGAACATTAAGGAAAATATATGCAGTCACAATATATGAGATTCAGTAAACAAAACACAAGAACCATCATTCTTCATTGTTTCATATTGTTGAGGATGTCATGCAACATGAAAAGCATTTTCAGACTTGATAAAGTCAAGTCCATTTCCTGGAAGAGAATGCATTGCACTAAGTTGCTAAGGTCATATGAGTTTTCATAGATACGATACAAAAAAATAGCTGCAAGTATATTGTCCTTTAATCAAGATGAGTTTTATAATATAAGGTATATTTAAGTTATAACAAGCATTTGTTTATAAATAACAACTAATAATAGGAGTAGTTATTGAGATTTAGTTTAAAATTTTAGATAAAAGGGCAGCCCAGTACATGAAACTCCCACCAATGCAGGTCCAGGGAAGGATCGGACCATATTGGACACACAACAGTAATTTTACCATTGTGTCAAGGCTCCTCTTCAGTTTAAAAATCTAGATGCAATATAAAAATGTGTTTGTGACTAGTAGGTGTCTAACAAACTTAACTATGTGAAACATTTACAAATTAAAGGTCTTACATATCTTACACTATGATAAACCAATCTAGATTATGAAGATTGTCTAAGCTGAGTACCTAATAGCAATATCTATTACACAAAAGAATACTACCAAGAAGAACGACAATGCAATTATATTTGATAATGAAAAGGATACTAAGGACTCTTGGTGGACCAAATTAACTCAATGAATAAGGGGTAATCATACATAGGATATACAGATCATCTTTAAATTATACATCCAAAAGTTGAACTTAATAGTAAAACAATAAAATGATAGATGTGATACATTACATTGATGAAGAAGCCTCAATGTTGGCATGTAAGGTCCATCACGAATGTTGAAAAATAGTGGCACATTGTTCACCACCACAAGATTCAAATGATTTTGACTAGATAAAGGAGAAATATTAATTAGAGAGCTAATTCTATTGTGATTTCATCACTCAAATTAAACACATTAATAGTAGACACATGTTATAATTTCTTAGTATCTATATGGTCCATAAATTCAAGTCCCAATACAACTTTTCAAGTTAGAGAGCTATGCCTAAGAGAGTGACAAAATGCTAACAAAAAGAAAGTAGAAATATAAATGGCCAAATACATTTATTCTAAAAGCCCCACTAGAACAAATTCTTTTTATCAAGCTACTAAAATTGAATAAAGAATGACAGAAACATAAACCATCACAGTATAGCCTAAGATAATTTTTTAACAAAAAAACAAAAACATAGCCCCTCATTTAAAAGGAACAAGGTTATTGTTCCTATTAAAGGAAGCACCAAAATTGACAAAAAGAGACTCACCATGAATATAGAACGAGGACTATTATAATAAATTTGTAATAAAATATACATACATCACAAGGAAACATCAAGAGACATGTTTAAGAACCAGCTAGCAACTCAAGCTTGTAACCCTTTGGAATTGAAAAGGACATCAAAATATATTGCATAGCATCAACACCTTTCCCCCTTCTTCAAACTAGATCGTGGGTTAAATCTACTAGAAAACTCTGGTCTTTTCTTCCATTATAGTAGTTTTCGATTCCTAGAAAATAAATTTTGCCCTGTATGCAACTAATTATATAGTATAATCAAGTAGTATTATAAGAAATATCTAATTATAAAAATTAGCCTTATAACAATGTAATTCTCTTAATATAGTCATGCTTCTCAAGATGATTGATATATGGGTAGCATATCCAATCAATTGAACCGTTTAAAAACATTAAAAAGAAAATCTAAAAGAGCCTACAAGTTAACTTGATTAAAATCTAAATATCATATCCAAATGAAAGCTTAAAAGCTATGCACAAAAGAAAGGATGTACCAACCATTTTGCAACAATGAGAGGCACCTTTTTGGGAAGCATGTCGTCCAACAAAGGTTCCAGACCAGGATACTGTAGTTAAGTTGTTATATCAGATATAAAAGCATAATATCGTGATGCAACGATAGGTTAGTATTAACCACAATAGAAAGGAAAAGACCTCATCAGCTATGCTTTGGCGAATCTTCCGTTGTACAGATGCCTTTACTTGGTTTTGTGCAGATACATCTTCAAAAGAGAATCTTCAAGTGACATGAAAAAATTAGCAATTCAAGCCTATAGGACTCACAATTCATATTCTTAAAAGTAAATTGAATTTGTAACTAGTTATGTTTCTAACTAATGGAATACTAGTACATATAAAGCTTTTGCAAGTTAAGGAAATATGAAATATATGGCATATGGAATTTGTTGAATACAACCTTTTAAGTGAAAGGTATATTTTCAAAATTACCATAATTTTTTAAAGCTTTTATCTAATCCCCTTTTCACATAGTCTAGCTTTCAAGTTTATAAGAAAAAGAAAAATTGATACAGGAAGATTAAACATTTAGTGATCATCAAACTATAGACTTAGTGAGAGAAACATGCAGATAGATGAAATACAATCAATGTCATTCCTTGCATCACCTTCTATTTTTTTACCTGATTCTGGAATCTTCTTTAAGACATGTCTAATATATGCACCATTCATTGGAATCAAACAATTCATTTGTAGATCTCTCCTATTTCTTTTGATTATGATACTCATAATGTATTTAGTTAATGGCGATAAGGTAACCAGGTTAATTGCTAGAACAATGAAAGGAAGCATAGTCTTTTAAGATCATAACATCAATGCTACATTTTTTATCCAAACTTGTTGGAAAATTCCTTGCATTCACCAAAATCATGTTTTTTTTGGAAGAGGTTTTAGTATAGTGGAGCAAATTAGGACAGAATCTTCAGAAAATGATGCAGATGGATTATTGTAGATTTCACAATTGAAGTCAAAGCATGCCCATGGGAAGTGAGGATAAAACATTAGGTGATTAAGTAGCTGAGACATTTTTAAAGATCCATCCTTATTATATGTTTGATTTATTACACATTCATACATCATTGACTACATTTTCTCCTTCCCAGATAATTGTTATCAATTTAGAGTAGATTGAACCCTTTTCCTAGTGATGAAAAATTACTATAGAATAATGGCTAAGCTTTAAATGTTCATCCCATCAAAGTTAACAATAATAAACAATTTTATATGTGTATTTTTTTTAATGACCTTAAACAACCAAAACAAGGTGCAGAACTGCAAATTACATGTCCACGATGTCAACATCAACCAAGAATTTCAACTAACAAAAGAAAAAAACAACATAATCAATAAATGATTGCCAACTCAGTCAACAATTAAAAAAACAACTCAAAAAGCACTAAAAATGGACTCAAACATGGTGTTCTGGGATCAACTCACCCCACTGCCCTCCAAAAAAACCACCCCTACAGATATATTCCTTCAAGGAATAGTTCAATTCAAGTCCTTGATCTTTTTTCCACAATTTTTTTACTCGAATATTTCCATAAGAGTTGGAAAAGCAAGGGGAAGTGACTTTCTTCCTTAACAAAAACTAGAAGCAAACCTAATCATTCAACACTAAATTTTATTTTTTAGAAACATTGAATTGGGGACTAAATTTGACAAATTCTCTCTTTCATATTCTAGTAGATCATACATGAATAACAAACTCAAGTTATATTCTTATGCATAACTGAGAGGATTAGATAATGAAGAGATAGCTTTTTTCCATGGTGCAATTCATTCTAGAAACTTTCTAAAGTGCCTAATGGGCGTAGGAACTCTTGACAAACCATGAATTGCTGCGCCTCCCTTTTCCATTATGATTTTGTATTTCTTCTTGCCTTTCTTCTCGTTGATGCTATGTTCTCAAGTTTCCAAAACAGATAGGAGCTATTATTTTCCTAGATAGAGAAGTCACATGGTCTTCAGTGGTCTCAATAAAATGATTGGAAAAGATAAGAGAGGAAGGAATTTTCTTCCAAAACCAAGATTTATTTTTGGCCCAAATTGGGGTGCAATGTAGGCTTTAACAAACAATTTTCCTTTTAGTTCCATCCAAGTTTAAAAAAAAAAAAAAGTTGAAAGGAAGATAATGTAGTGCCTGCTTTTAAGGAATCAACATGTCATCCATACCTTCTGAGATATGTAAAAGGAGACTAATAGATGGGTCGTTAACCTTAACTTCATTCTCCTAATCCTAATTATGTGACACCTTTTTATTGAGGAGAAGCAACCTTCTGCTTCGACAAATATAGTAAGATAAAAATGGATTACTTCCAACACCATCTCCTAAAAAAAACAAAAGGAATCTCAATAAATCCATCTCTAGTTTGCCCATCAAAATTGCCTCTAAAATCAAAGAGTGAACTATCCCATAGAATGCTTTGATTATAAATAAAGTATATCAGCATCGTGAATTTATCCCAACTATTTAGAATCTATATGGATATTATCATCCAATCAGTTCTATGTCAGGCTTATCACCAGTAAGTCAAATCAGTTACATCATTTTATTATATTAACAAAAGTTTTGCCAAGCAAACTGCTCCCCGAACGCTTGAAAAATACAAGTTAGCATCTGAACTCTGAACCTAAAAACACTGATTTCAAGTTCACCATAAAAACACTGATTTCAAGTTCACCATGGTGATAAACATCATAAAGTACGAATCTAATTTGGTAAGCAGAGATCGTGCGCAATAACTAAGCAGTAGGCAGACAGTGGGCGAGAAAACCCTAAAACATAAGGGAACGTATGGAACAAGAGGAATCCACAAAACTGTCATCGACACTTCCGACGGCAAATGAAGGAGGCGTGATTCAAAACTCAGATGCGCGATTCGACGGACAAGAAGAAAAAAAATAGCGAGAGACGAGATCGGATTAAACTGAAACGCGTACGGTATGGAGAGTGAACTCACTTCTTGAACATGT